>JABUQX010049082.1:0-104918 GCA_015478945.1 Trachelipus rathkii | reverse complement strand
ATCAAATGTATGAATAGTTGCGGACTAACATTTAAGGCGTTGAAAATTTCAGGATAACATGGGCAACCCTTCGCTCTTCGCTTACGAACCAGCTTATCGCTTTCGGGCCCACGTTTGATTTTTTTTAAAACAAGAGTTTCGGTCATCGTGTTTTCCTTGACTTTGGGATATGATCAATATTTGGAAACAGCGAACAGTCTATCTTCTTCGAGCGAAAATTCGGTCAGTGGGAGTATGTACTCGCAACTCCATCTAGATCGGAGGTCTTCAAGCACCAGTGTCTCAGCGTGAGTGACGCGTGTTTTATATTAGCGATTATTTAAAAAAAAATAAAAAATAATTCTTGTTAAATATTTTTTTCAATTTTAAATCTTTTTATATACGTTTGAATTTTTTTTTTCAATCTATTAATACCTATTGCATTAGTCATATAAACAGCTCCCCCCAATTACAAATGTTTTCCAGTAATTGGCATTTTAGGATACTCGGTTAGAGATTCAAACACCAGTTGGTTAAAAGCAGTGTTTTTTAGCAAACGCCCTAGGTGAAGACCAAATTTGGGAGAATTCCTCGATGCAGCTTTTGTTTAATTTCGAGCATGCTTTATAACTTGATTTCTCTTAGTTATGTCATCATTTTGGATCGTAGAAACGTCAATATAGTTAGAATAATAAAAATTGAAGAAGGATTATTTTTTATTATAAAATATAATCTTTAAGATTAAATATACCTAACCTCGAAGATACGTCAATGAAATAAATTGAAACATGAAAAAATAAAATCGTTAAAATAGGTTATAGAAATTTAAATTTATTTGAAGAACTGTAATAAGATACAATATAAAAAAAATATATATATCAATAATTCTTAAACGAAACACCTCCTACAATGTTTTTCATTGAATGAACGATTTGAAGGCGTACTTTATGGCCTCTTTACAGTAAGGACATAACGTGTGTGCGAGTGCGCAAGAAGAGCACGTTACCATGTGGGCGCAAGGTAAAAAGGTAATTTCCCTTTCATTTTTTAAACAAACTATGCAAAGCATGTTTCTCGGAAAACTCTGGGTTTCCGTCGACGAGGCAATGTTCACTTCAGAGACGGGCGTAGCTACTTCAGTAACCAGTTGTATGGGATCATCGACATTAGGTAGATTGCTATGATTTGCGGGTATCGATGCAGAATTTCCAATAGCGTTTTCAATAATGCGTGTCCTCTGTTCCGCGGTTATCTCGATCACATTCCGTTCAATTAACGAATCTAAGGACGACGACGACGACGACGACGACGACGACGACGACGACGACAATAACAGCGGCGACAACGGAGGTGACAACGGAGGCGACGACGAAGGCGACGAAGGAGACTGCGAAGGCCACAACAACAATGACGATAACGGCAACGACGAGGTTGGTGCTGCCGCTTCAATTTCAGCTGCTGGTGCTTCTTCTTCCGCTGTTGCCGCTTCAGCTTCAGCTGTTGCCGCTTCAGCTTCCGCTGCTGCCGCTTCAGCTTCCGCTGCTGCCGCTTCAGCTTCCGCTGCTGCCGTTACCGCTATTGCTTCCGCTGCCGTATTCGACAACGACACGTCCCTCCAATTCGCGCGAGAAGCGGTATCCTTCCTTCGAGCCCCACTCGAGAATTTGGTGCCTTTAAAAAACGTAACAAACAGGCAGTCGGGCGACCATTCAGCGTGTTGCTCCCACGGATCCTCATTCGCCTCCCAGTTTTTAAGTCCGAGGCCGCAATAGAAACATTTCACGTGATCGCTGAGTTTGTAATAATAAAATCCCGCTTCCGCCAATTTTTCCGGAGTCTGCTTAACCCTATTAGGCCATCCTCTGAAGGACTCTAAACGTTTTTCTTGCCTCACGAATTGCTCGGCTGAGGGTCCAAAAAAAGGATGAATGCCGAGACTCTCCATCGAAATATTTTCATTCGAAGAATTAGTTAAAATGTTCAAACAGTCGTAATTTTTTGGCGATTCGCTCGCCGCAGCCTTTCTCCCTAAACTGCTCCTTTCGGTGCCATTGGTTGATGCGCTACTGCTGGTATGCGCCGAAACCCGATTTCTTCCCCCTATCGGAACATTTTGGGTTTCTTTTCCTCGAGCGAATCTACAATGGGGACTTTTGCTTAAATGTTCTCTTTTCGGAGTATCTCGTAGTGCCCATTGACCGATAATATGATTGCAAAATGCGCAAGCGCAGTGGTCTTCATTTCGCAAGTAAAAAAATCCCTCTTTCGCCAGTTCTTCGGGAGAAATGAAAGATACGGGCCAATCTACGAAGGTAAATAGTCTTTCTTCTTCGAACAAAAAATCGGACTGCGGCCATGTAAAAGTTTTAGACCGCCGAGGTCGGCTATCGTCAACCCGCGTCATCTGTAAGGAAATTTATAATCTCTTCGGATGTAGATACTGTCTAGACGACGGGTTTGCAGACACTAGTGCCCTAGGGCGTTCGACGCGCCGTTTATATAAGCGGCTCCCAATTTAAAGAAATGAATAGGAAATTCACTTTCTTATACTTTTAAATTCCACTATATTTTAAAGTATTTTTTAAATTTATTATTATACCTAATGGATTAATCGTGTATCCCCTCTCGAAACAATGATAAAAACGCATTTACTTTTAAAAATGTTTTTAAAAATAGACGATTTTTGACAATCGGCTCCAACTACGATGAAACTTTATTTCGCTACAAATACACATTAAAAATTTAGTAATTTGCAAAGTGCGAAATGCGTGATTTTCGTCAACGATAATTTAATAAAAATGTAATAAAAATATAATTTTTTTCTAATTGTTTTATTTATTTTTTTATATTTTTTTAAATTCTACTCCAAAATGAAAACAATTTATTGACATTTCATCTGTTCCGATGTTGTATTTGTCTTAAATTCGGTCTAAATACCCGAACACGAAATTTTTTTCAGGAATATCTTAAAGTTGTGTCTTCATTGGGACTTGATAAAACGTTACTATATCATAATAAAATTGAAGAAAGAATTTCTTTTTGGGGTAAAATAATATTAAAGAATTTATGTTGCCTCGAAGATTCATTAATAACCAAATTGAAACAGGAGAAATAAAAAGGGTAATAAAGGCTATAAAATGTAATTATTTCAAAGATTATTTTTGTACACCAACAAAGGTTTAAATGAAATGATCGGCTTGAAGGCGTACTCTATAACCCACTTACAGATTGGACACGACTTGAGAGCGAGTGCGCAAGAAGAGCACGTTACCATGTGAGTACAAGGTAAAAATGTAATTTCCACTCCCTTGTCTAAACAAACTGTGCATTGCGTGTCTTTCGCAAAACTCCAGGTTTCCGTGGACGAGATATTGTTCGAAAAATCGCCAAATAATAATTTGGTTAGCTTCATATGGTCTCTTATTCCTTTTTTCAGTCTGCGATTGATAGATTTTAACGACGAAGACGACGACGACGACGACCACGACGATGACAACGACGACGACGATGACGAAGACCACGACGATGGCGTTGAAGACCGTACTGCTTCTGCCGCTTCTACTTCTGCCCCCTCTACCTCTACTGATTCCGCTGCTTCTGCCTCTGCTGCCTCCGCTTCTGCTGCTTTCACTCCTCTTTCTGTTTCCGCAGCTTCAGCATCTGTTTCTGTTTCTGTTTCCGCAGCTTCAGCTTCTGTTTCTGTTTCTGCTGCTGCTGCTTCTGCTTTTGCTGCGGCATTCGACAACAACCCCTCCCTCCAAGGCACGCGAGATGCAGCATCTTCCCTTCGAGTCCCGCTTGAGAGTTTGTTGCCTTTCGAAAACGTAACAAGCAGGCAGTCGGGGGACCATTTAGCGTGTTCTTGCCACGGGTCGTCGTTCGCCTCCCAGTTTCTGAGTCCGAGGCCGCAATGGAAACACTTCACGTGATCGCTGAGATTATAATAATAAAATCCTGCATCCGCTAATTTCCACGGAGTTTGCTTAACCCTATTAGGCCAACCCTTGAAGGACTGTAATCGGATTTCCCACTTCGCGAATTCCTCGGCTCGGGGTCCCAAATACGGACGAGGGCCGAGACTCACCATCGAAATTTTCGTTTTCGAGGAATTAATTAAAATGTTTAAACTATCGCAATTTTCTGGCTCCGCGATGTGTGCGGCCCTTCTTCCTAAACCGTACACATCGATGCCGCTGTTTGACATAGTTTTCATGAATCGGCATTTCCGAAAATTTGTGCAAAAATGATTTCTTGTTTCTATTGGAATATTTTCAGTTCTTTCTCCTCGAGCAAATGGACAATTGGGACTTTTGTGTAAATGCTCTATTTTTGGAGTATCTCCTTGTACCCAATGATCGATAATACACTTGCAAAATGTACACGCGCATTGGTCTTCCTTTCGTAAGTAAAAAAAACCATCTTTCGCCAGTTCTTCAGGAGAAATGAAAGATACGGGCCAATCTATAAAGGTAAATAGTCTTTCTTCTTCGAACAAAAATTCGAAGTCTGGATATATAAACGTTTTAGACCGCCGAGGTCGGCTATCATCAACTTCCATTATCGGTCGGGAAATTTATAATCTCTTCGGATTACGTTGCTGTCTAGATGACGAGTTTGCAGACACCAGTCCTCTACCACGTGCGATGCGCGGTTTATATCTCGAAAAATGAATAGGAAATTAACATTTTTTTATCTTAAATTCCGCGATATAAATTTTTTTAAATATTTTTTTAATTTATCGTTTTTTAATGGATCTGTTACGCCACTCCTTCTTATTACAAAATTCTTTCGCCATTGAATGGGACATCTGTAATCTTGGTATTCACGATTGAAAAAAAAATCTTATGTATCGAAAAGTAAAATTTCGACCGTACGATAGTAGATTTTTTTTCAAGAATTAATATTTTAGCCCCCCCCCTTAAACTTCGTTTTTTAAAAGTAATTTATTTTTTTAGGGGTGGATAATTAAAAAAAAAAAAAAAAAAAAAAAAAAAAATTTATAAAAAAAAAGATTAACGTTCATCAACTTTTTCAATCTTTCAGACCTTTTGAAACATAAAATGAAAAACTAGTAGATATGTACATTTTATTTAATTGAGATTCGAATATATCTGATATACGTATATATGTTAAACAAATTTGACACTAATCGGAAAGTTTTACAGTATCTCAAAATATGGGATTGAAGAAAAAAATTTCTCCTGAGACACTATGCAAAACATCTTAACGATTTTTGACTCTCGACGATCTTTGACTCATGCTCCATCGCCTCCATTTTTTTTAGTTCTTTCAAAAATTCATTTAACTTCGATTTGCTCAAAATAATTTCTTTAAATTTCCTAACTTTATACGCGAGTCTATCATTTTCTTCTTCAAGAGCTCGCTTAGATCTTTTCAAGCTTTCCATTTTTTCTCGTCGTTCCGCAGGCGTTAAATGAACGCTTCTCAGTAAATAGCCTCTCTTGCCATTTGCTCGTTCGTTAAGATGATCGTTAGTTCGATGCGATCCCCCTCTTGATCCTATGGTGTTTGAACTTTTAGAGGGAAGTGCATCGGGGAAAACATTCACAGATCCATTTTGAATCGGAATCGAAGTGCAATCAAAATTAAAATTTACGATGACGCCTAAAGGTTGTACGCAAGCGCTAATCTGTGCTACATCTAAACATATGGGCTTCAAACTTTTGTCTTGACCACTCCCAGGAATTCTGACGAGTGAACGTACTGGTTTTCCTATTTCAAATGACGGGGCCATTTCTATTTTAAGTTAAGAGAAGGAAGTTACCACCTAGTTGGTTTGCTAAAGAGCGGAGCTTTTATTATCGAGCTACTAAATATTATTATTTATCGATAAGAATTTATTAATATGATAAATGAATGAATGTAATCAATTACCTTCTCATTCGCCGAGGGTTCAAAGAAGATGAGTGCTTCCAAAAGAATCTAAGAAAAAAGGAAAAAAAAAAAATTTTTTTTGAGATTTTACGAGCTAAAAATAATAATATTTTTAAAATAGTTTCTTTTATCTTTTTTTTGACAAATTTAGTTCTTTCCAAATTTTTACGGAAAATCGATTGCTGATAATAATAAAGTTTTTAAAAATTTTTTTTAGCAGCAGATTTTGCTTTTCTTTACTCGTAAAATGATATATATATATATATATATATTTTATTATTATATATTATATATATATATATATAGTATATATATATATATATATATATATGATATATATATATATATATATATATATATATATAATTTATTTTTCAATACTAATAAATAGATAAATTAAAACCATACTAACTGATGAAAAAATATAAAATTGGCCTAATGAATACTCCTCCAACCACTTCGCAAATCTACTAATCGGTGTTTCAACAAGAAAAAGAACAAATGCGCAAGGGTGGTTGTTTCCAAATAAAATGTCGTCACTTAATGCGCGAAGGAAAAGCACGAACAATCAAGGTGAAGACCTGAGGAGGTATCCGCACTCGACTTGGTACTGTCGGTAACTGATGAAACCGAAGGCTCTCTCGCTCTTTTATACTGTTTAAACGATTATGTCAGCAAATTCCAAAGTGCGATTTTCGTGCTTAGACCTTCGAATTATATCAGTTCCCTTCGAAACATCATTAAATCGGGTATAACGGTAGTTAATACAATAAAAAGAACAGGCTGAACGCTTTCAAATACCATATTCTTAAGCTTAAACTATCGTTAACCCGATTATGACGTCATATAGTGTTAAGCTTAAGCTATCGTCAAACCGATTATGACGTCATATAGTGACGCTCGATCGGGAACTGAAATAAGTCGAAGGTCTAAGTGCAAATACCGAAAAATAATTTCGACTTAAGAAAATTTTGTTAGATATTTTCTTTGGGAAATTTTAGATTTTCGCACTTATACCTTTGACTTATATCAGATCCCTTCGAAAGGTCACTATATCCGGTATAATTATAGTTTACACCCTAAAAAGCGTAGCCCGAGCACGTTAGGTTGTTTTTTATTTCCCTCCGAAACGTCACTATATTATAGAGTCGCCTTACGGGAATCGAAAAAGCGACTGAACGCTTCCAAGTGCAATTTTGTTAAGCTTAAACTATCGTCAAACCGATTATGACGTCATATAGTGACGCTCGATCGGGAACTGATATAAGTCGAGGAAAATAATATAATATGTGAGTACTTGAATATCTATTCTTTATAGACTTTGTTTCTATAATTATAATTATTTTTTTTGGTTATCTTCGAAAAAAAGCTCGCTTAAGGAACGAAAAATTTGATTTTTGCGACCATCTTCCGGAGAAGTAATAAGTAACGTTATTTCGTGCTTTCGCTTCTTTGCGCGAGATTCAATATTTTTTTTAATTTGTAGTCACCCTGCAAAAATGAATAATAAAAAAAACTGGAATTTTGTGGGAGAAAATAAATTAAAAAAAAGATAATTGCATTAAACAAAGTTAGCCAATTTAAAAGGTTTCGGTACATGGTCGACCCTCACCGTATCATGGTGCAACGAAATAACGAGACTTTTTCTTCTTCGGGAGATGGTTCTGGAAAAATTAGGCGCACCTACGCGAATTTTTTTTCGAGGGATGTGAAATTTTAGATTTTCGCACTTAGACCTTCGACCTATCAAAAGCGGAAAGAGTAGAAAATTAATCACGTTAGTTAGCGCAGGGGTCTCTACTTCGGCGAGAATTCCCCACCATTTATCTTCATGCTCCGAACTGTTAAAAAAAATGCAGCGAAATACAACGTTACCGAAGAGCTGATAGACCACCCAGACCGTTTATTATCCACCGAAGTTTATCAACGGAATCAAAAACCGCTCTTGAAATTGGTTCAAGAATTTTGCTCGACGGAACTTAAACCAACTCCCGCGAACAATTTCAATAAACTTCTTCACGAAAAAGGAATTTTGTGATATAAAACTGGATTTTAAAATTAAAAACTTTATAAAAATAGTAAATTAAAAATTATTTTTTAGTAAATAAATTTTTTTAATAAAAGAAATAGCGCACCGACTAATTTTTCTTTATAAAGGCGAAACCTTTCGACCTTTTCTTCTTTTCCTCCATCGCCTGCAATTACGACCCACCAACAATTAGTTAGTTAATTCCGCGAAAATGACGAACCTGTCGATTGTAATATTAATATTGTTCCTTCAATCAACCTTGGGCTCGGACACCGCCAAAGAAATTGAAAAGAGAGAAGTTTGCAGAAGCGCAAACTCTTATTTCCAAGGTGGAGTGCTTCTCAATAATTTAACGAGAAAAAGACTCCGTTTTAAAATAAATATATCTGAGAAATGTGGACGAAAGTCGTCGAGGAGACTGGCATTTAGTTTGAAAAAACACGAGGCTCGTCCCATATATTATATAGAAGACTTTGACTTTATGGATGTTGAAATGCGCGACAACGAAATCATTTATATGATCTTCGATAACAAAACGCTATACGTTGGACTAGAGGGAACATTCGATCCGTATCGTTTTGGGGTGGTGTACACAGAATGTGGTCAAACTGGGCGAGAAGATTGTGTCGTTTACCATATCAGCGCACCGCCGACATATATCGACAAGTTCGGACGAATGGTCACGCTTAATCATAATGACCTAGGCATACATCAATACAATTTCCTGAAAGCCTGGGGTTGTTGCGTGGACATCTGCGTCTTCGCGAGCGAAGAAGAAGCAAAATTGCCGTTTAAAACCTTTCTTAATCAACCCTCCTAAGAAACGTTATTGAAAGGTTGTGGGAGAAAATGAAGCAATGAATTTGCGTTGGAATATTATTGGAATACAAACGAATCATTCACTATATATGTATGTTTGCAAGCGAACACTATCATGATTTCATAAATAAATTTGGTAATGCTATGATGATAATTTATATTCGACGCATAAAAAATATTTTTGAGTTCAATTTAGTTTCATTTCTACCTAATCGCACCGTGAAGTATTTTTTGATGTCTTTATTTGATTCTATTACACAAAAAAAGCATATCAAGATTTACATTCATATTTTCACGTGGGTTTTGTTTCAATATCCGTGAGATTTGTTTTCTTTTTAACATAAACCGCACGTTGTACTTAAATATCACGTGATTTATATCTTACGCGAGATTTTCTTTTTATCTCAAATAATTTCTACGAAGGGTTTGTTTTAATGAGCGTGAAAATCGTTTCTCTTTTAACAAAATCGCAAGTTTCGTACGAAAAACAGAAATATTCCGCGAGTGTTTTATTACATCGTTAAAAAATGTGATTTTTAGAGGGAAAAACTAGAAGTTCGATTAAACCGGTGAAATTACCACGTGAGGTTTTCCTTTTGTGCCGTTACAAATTCACCCGAGGACTCGAATGAAACCTCACGCTTGGTTTTCGTTTTTTCAAAAATAATTTCCACCCCGATTTCGTTTTAATGCGCGCGAGAATCGTTTCTTTTTTAACAACACCGCGAGTTTCGTACGAAGAACAGGAATTTTACACGAATTTTATATTTTATCGTAGAAAAAGTGATTTTTTGTAAGGAAATACGTTGAGGTAAATTAATGAAATTTCCACGCAAGGTTTTAATTCTTTGGCGTATAAAAATTCACTGAGGACTCGATGGAAAATCTCACGCGGGGTTTTCGTTTTTTCGCAAATAATCTCCACGCGGGGTTTGTTTTAAGGCGGGCGAGAATCGTTTCTTTTTTTTTTAACAAAACCGTGAGTTTCGTATGGAAAATAAGAATTTTTACACGAATTTTTTATTTTACCGTTGAAAAAGTGTTCTTTTTTAAGGAAAACTATACGATGAGGTAAATTATGGAATATTCCACGCGAGGGTTTCCTTTTTTGGCGTTTAAAAATCCACCGAGGACTCGATGGGAAATCTCACGCGAGGTTTTCGTTTTTTTAGCAAATATTCCACGCGAGATTTGGTTTAAGGCGCGCGAGAATTGTTTCTTTATTTTTTAAGAAAACCTCGAGTTTCGTACGAAATATAGGAATTTTACCCGAATTTTATTTTTTATCGTAAAAAAAGTGTTTTTTTTAAGGAAAACTATACGTTAAGGTAAATTAATGAAATTTCCACACGAGGTTTTAATTCTTTGGCGTATAAAAATTCTCCGAGGACTCGATGGAAAATCTCACGCGAGGTTTGCGTTTTTTCGCAAATAATTTCCACGTGGGGTTTGTTTTAATGCGCGCGAGAATCGTTTCTTTAATTTTTAACAAAACCGCGAGTTTCGCACGAAAAATAGGAATTTTACACGAATTTTATATTTTATCGTAGAAAAAAGTGTTTTTTAGGAAACTATACGTTGAAGTAAATTAATTGAAATGTTCCATGCGAGGTTTTTAAATTCTTTTGGCGTATAAAAATTCTCTCGAGGACCTCAATGGAAATCTCACGCGAAGGTTTTTTTTTCGCGCAAATAATTTCCACGTGGCGTTCGTCTAAATGCTCGTGAGAATCGGTTTCGTTTTTAAAACAAAACTGCGAAATTTCCTAACGAAAAATAGGAAAATTACAACGAATTGTTAAATTTAACGTAAGAAAAGTGACCTTTTTTAAGGAAAACTATACGTTGGCATAGATTAAGGAAATTTTCACGTGAGGTTTTCCTTTTTTGGCATATAAAAATCAACCAAATACTCAATGGAAAATCTCACGCGAGGTTTTCGTTTTTCCGCAAATAATTTTCACGTGGGGTTCGTTTAAATGCGCGTGAGAATCGTTTCGTTTTTAACAAAACTGCGAATTTCCTACGAAAAAAAGGAAAATTACACGAATTTTCTTTTTTATCGTAATAAAAGTGACTTTTTTAAGGAAAACTATACGTTGGCATAGATTAATGTAATTTTCACGTGAGGTTTTCCTTTTTTGGCGTATAAAAGTAAACCAAACACTCAATGGAAATTCTCACGTGAGGTTATCGTTTTTCCGCAAATAATTTCCACGTGGGGTTCGTTTTAATGCGCGTGAGAATCGTTTCTTTTTTAACAAAACCGCGAATTTCGTACGAAAAATAGGAATTTTATACGAATTTTCTTTTTTATCGTAAAAAAAGTGACTTTTTTAAGGAAAACTATACGTTGGCATAGATTAATGAAATATTTTCACGTGAGATTCGGTTTAGCACGCGTATAAAAAATGTCGAAAGACGAAAAACACAAAACCTACGTAGAATTTATCGCTCGTGAATTTTGGTGAATTCGAAGAAAAACACAAACTATACGTTTTAACCGAACCAGGCAAAATATTACGTAGAATTTGTGTCACTTTGCGTGTAAAAAGAGGTTTTTCGTATATTTTAAAGTCAGGGAATTACCATATCATAACCTAACCTAACCTACCTAACCTAACCTAACCTAACCTAACCTAACCTGTAAACCTAACTAACCTAACTACCTAACCTAACCTACACCTAACCTAACCTATCCTAACCTAACCTCAGGAGGTACGAAACTTAGCATCCCGTACCTAACTTCGCGTAACCTAACCTAACTAACCTAACCTAACCTAACCTAACCTAGACTAACCTAACCTAAACCTAACTAACCTAAACCTAACCTAGACCTAACCCTAACCAACCTAAAGCCTACCTAACCTAAACCTAAACCTAACCTAACCTAACTAACATAACCTAACCTAACTAAACCTACTCTAACTGTCCTATACCAATTGGGTAACCCTAGTCCCAGACCAAAATCGAACCGGACCTATTATTATTAACCTAACCTAACCTAAACCTAACCTAACCTAACCTAACCTAACCTAACCCTAACCCTACCTATAGTTCACTGACGTCTTTTTCTACGCCAAAATTGGTTTTTAACTCTTTTTCGCATGCTTTTTAACTCTTTTTCTACATTTTTGCGTAAAAAAACTGTTTTTCGTCACAACTGTAACTATACGAAACGACATTTTATACGCAAAAATTGCCGAAAAACACGTAGGTTTTGTTCCAATTAGAAAAAAAACACACAAAAAATACGCAAAATTTAAAAAACGTAGGTTAACTTTATAGCCCTTAAAAATTGGTCGTGCGGTACGTTTTTGCCTCCCGCGGATACTAGAAACGCGTCCTACGCTCGTGGGTGACGTGCTATTAGACTCGTTCTTGATATTATAGTACGAAAAAGAAGAAATACCTCACGTAGGTTAAGTTTCTTACTAAAATAAAGAAAATCACACGCACGAAACCCGCGTGAAAACTGTTTACGAATACATAAAATCAAATTTTCAATGTTCAATAAATATCAAAAAATTTTTGTAAACGATATCTCTGCGTAAGATTACCCTAGAGCCTAAATAACTAACCTAAGCATTAAGCTATATTAAGGGAAGATATTTTTTTTCGTAATACAAAAACCTTACCCGTGTTAGGTTTCCAAACTGCGTAGTGAAAATCTCGCGTAGATATTCATAAAAGATATTTCGCGTAAGAAATATTCTATGCAGGATTTAGCGTATATCTACGTTGGTTAAGGATTCTTTTTGTAAATACCTCACGTAAATTATGTTTCAAAGTTATACATCCAAAATCACACGTAAATATTGTTATATAGTTTTCCGAACGAAACCCACGTGGGATTTATATTTGTAGAAAAATAAATGAATTTTAACGTCAAAAAAGTTTTTAATATTTGAAAACAGATATCTCGCGCGAGGTTTATCCTATAAAAAATTAAGCTTATACCTACGTGAGTTAAAGATTCTTTTTGTAAATGCAAAAATCTCACGTATAGTAAATTTCGAAGTCATATAACCAAATCTCACGTGAATATTGTTATATATAGTTTCCGCACGAATCCCACGTGAGAATTATGTTTATACCCAATAAACCAATTTCAACGTCAAAAAAAGTATCAAACCTTTATAAAAGATATCTCGCGTAAGATTTATTTTATGGAGGATTTAGAGTATATATACGTGAATAAGGATTCTTTTTGTAAGCACAAAAACTTCACGTAAATTAAGTTTCAAAGTTATGTATCCAAAATCACACGTAAATATTGTTATATAGTTTTCCGCACGAAACCCACGTGGGATTTATATTTGCAAAAAATAAACCAATTTTAACGTCAAAAAAGTATCAAAATTTAATAAAAGGAATCTCGCGCGAGGTTTATCCTATGAAGAATTAAGCGTATATCCACGTGAGGTAAAAGTTGTTTTTGTAAATACAAAAATCTCACGTAAAGTAAATTTCAAAGTTACTTAACCAAAATCTAACGTGAAAATTGGTATATAGTTTGCACACGAAACCTACGTGGGAATTATGTTTATAACCAATAAACCAATATTATCAACGTCAAAAAAGTATCAAAATTTCATAAAAGATATCTCGCGCGAGGTATATCCAATGAAGAATTAAGCGTATATCTACGTGAAGTAAAAGTTCTTTTTGTAAATACAAAAATCTCACGTAAAGTAAATTTCAAAGTTACGTAACCAAAATCTCACGTGAATATTTTTATATAGTTTTCACACGAAACCCACGTGGGAATTATGTTTATAACCAATAAACCAATTTCAACGTCAAAAAAGTGTCAAACCTTCATAAAAGAAATCTCGCGCGAGGTTTCTCCTATGAAGAGTTAAGCGTATATCTACGTGAAGTAAAAGTTCTTTTTGCAAATACATAAATCTCACGTAAAGTAAATTTCAAAGTTACGTAACCAAAATCTCACGTGAATATTGTTATATAGTTTCCGCACGAAACCCACGTGGGAATTATGTTTATACCCAATAAACCAATTTCAACGTCAAAAAAGTATTAAACCTTTATAAAAGATATCTCGCGTAAGATTTATTTTATGGAGGATTTAGCGTATATCTACGTGGATAAGGATTCTTTTTGTAAGCACAAAAACTTCACGTAAATTAAGTTTCAAAGTTATGTATCCAAAATCACACGTAAATATTGTTATATAGTTTTCCGCACGAAACTCACGTGGGATTTATATTTGCAAAAAAATAAACCAATTTTAACGTCAAAAAAGTATCAAAATTTAATAAATGAAATCACGCGCGAGGTTTATCCTATGAAGAATTAAGCGTATATCCACGTGAGGTAAAAGTTCTTTTTGTAAATACAAAAATCTCACGTAAAGTAAATTTCAAAGTTACTTAACCAAAATCTCACGTGAAAATTGTTATATAGTTTAGACACGAAACCTACGTGGGAATTATGTTTATAACCAATAAACCAATATCAACGTCAAAAAAGTATCAAAATTTCATAAAAGAAATCTCGCGCGAGGTTTTTCCTATGAAGAATTAAGCGTATATCCACGTGAGGTAAAAGTTCTTTTTGTAAATACAAAAATCTCACGTAAAGTAAATTTCAAAGTTACTTAACCAAAATCTCACGTGAAAATTGTTATATAGTTTAGACACGAAACCTACGTGGGAATTATGTTTATAACCAATAAACCAATTTCAACGTCAAAAAAGTATCAAAATTTCCTAAAAGATATCTCGCGCGAGGTTTATCCTATGAAGAATTAAGCGTATATCTACGTGAGGTAAAAGTTCTTTTTTAAATACAAAAATCTCACGTAAAGTAAATTTCAAAGTTATTTAACCAAAATTTCACGTGAATATTGTTATATAGTTTCCACACGAAACCCACGTGGGAATTATGTTTATAAAAAATAAACCAATTTCAACGTCAAAAAAATATCAAACCTTCATAAAAGATATTCTGCGTAAGATTTATTCTATGGTGGATTTAGCGTATATCTACGTGGTTAAGGTTTCTTTTTGTAAACAAAAAACCTCACGTAAATTACACGTAGATATTGTTATATAATTTTCAGCGTGAAACCCACGTGGGATTTATATTTGCACAAAAATAAACCATTTTTAACGTCAAAAAAGTATCAAAATTTTATAAATGATATCTCGCGCGAGCTTTATCCTATGAAGAATGAAGCGTATATCTACGTGAGTTAAAGATTCTTTTTGTAAATACAAAAATCTCACGTAAAGTAAATTTAAAAGTTACGTAACCAAAATCTCACGTGAATATTGTTATATATAGTTTCCGCACGAAACCCACGTGTGAACCTTACGCGAGATATCATTTATGAAATTTTGATACTTTTTTGACGTTAGAATCGGTTTATTGAATATAAACATAATTCCCACGTCGGTTTCGTGCGGAAACTATACAACAAAAAGAATCCTTAACTCACCTAGATATAGGCTAAATGCTCCATGGTATAAATCTTACGCGAGATATCATTTATGAAATTTTGATATTTTTTTAAAGTTATAATTGGTTTATTGATTATAAACATAATTCCCACGTAGGTTTCGTGCGAAGACCATATACAAATATTTACGCGAGGTTTTAGTTACATAACTTTCAACTTTTCTCTACGTATGATCATTGTATTTACAAAAATAATCTTAACCTACGTAGATATCGCTAAATTGTAAACAATGAAATAATTTTTACGTAAAAAAAGTTTTAGGAGATTGCGATACATTTTCTACGTTAAAATTGGTTTATTGGTTATAAGCATAATTCTCACGTAGGTTTTGCGCAGAAACAATATACCGATATTAACGCGAGGTTTCTGTTGCTGCATAACTTTGAAACCTAATTTACGTGAGATTTCGCATTTACAAAAAGAAACCCTAACTCACGTAGATATACTCTAAATACTCCATTGGATAAATCTTACGCGAGATATATTATACGCAATTTTGATACTTTTTTGACGTTGAAATTGGTTTATTGGTTATAAAAATACAAAAAACCCACGTAAATTATGTTTCAATGTTTTATAACCGAAACCTCACGTTAATATTGGTATATAGTTTCAGCACGAAACCTACGTGGGAATTATGTTTATAACCGATAAACCAATTTTGATGTCGAAAAAAGTTTCAAAATTTCGTAAAAATTGAGTGAGTTAAATTTCAATGTTCCATAGCGAAAATCTCGCGCAAAGATTTTATCGTTTAGATTCAACGGTAAACCTACGTGATATTTATTTTTGGTCTCAAAAGAAAATAATTTATTCATCGAAAAAGGTATCAAAATATAATAAACGATATTTCACGTTAGTTTTTCAATAAGCGTATATTTCCACACGAAACTCACGTGAAAATTGTTTGTAAAATATTAAACAAATTTTACGTAAAAAAAGTGTCAGAATTTTTGGTAAAAACAAATAACTATAAAGATAGTTTTTTATTCAACATATATAATAGGAGATAGATAGATAGAATAAAAATGTTTATAAAAAAAAAAAAATTTGTAGTTTAAGTTATTCTCGCTTTTTCCAAGATCAAATCTGCGAGCATCTTCTCTTCTTGAGGGTGGCCGTGACCGTAAATCTCGTCGTGATCTCTCATGATCGAAGACACGCTAGGATACTCAGCTCGGTAATCGTAAATTTCTTCTCCTTGCATTTTTTCTTCGTTTCTACACAAATCGGAGCGAGGTTTAGGTTTTCGATTAGGAAAGTTCACGGGAGTAGCGACAAATTCCCCGCTTGTTTTCATTACCTCGTCGATATTGTAATATTCTCGACACTCATCCCCACTATATTTTTGACGCCCATCGAGTTTTTTATTCCGCTGCTTCTTTTTTGGCTTTGCTTCGGATGGTCCGATCGAGCTTCGTTCAAAAAACTCTTCATCCGATGGAGGGTGAACATTTATGAATGGCGCGTGATGAGGAGTCTGGAGATCGACGTGGCCTATATCGCCCACCGCGGGTTTATTTTGACGCGCCTTCTTCAATTCTTTTCTTTTCATTAATGTTGGAGGAGAGGCGTCCAGGCTTTCTTTATTAACACGAAAATCAAATGGGGTTGAACGAGAGGCCCAAAGCCCTTCCGAAGCTCTTTCGATTTCGTATTCCCTTCTTTTGTCAAGGTATGAAGCGATGTGCTCCGAGGTTGGGAGATCAAGAGGGTATAAATTATCAATCGTAGGTTTATTTTCACCCCAAATATTCTTCGATTCCTTTTTTTTAATTAACGTTGATGACGAAAAGGTATTGGGATCTTCGTTGTCAGCTCGATAATCGGACGGGGTTGAACGAGCGGACCAAATCCCTTCCGAAGCTGTTGGGGCTGGGATATTATCTCTCCCCAAGTAGGATGGGGTAAGATCGACGGTTTCGCTTTGAATAGGAGACGGTGTCCAATTGCCCATCGGAGGTTCCTGTCGATGGAAAATATTCAATTCCTTCTTTTTATTCAATTTAGTCGAAAAGGCATCCTGGTCTTTACGTTTAGCTTTTACCTTTTTTACCTCAAAACTAGAAAGGTAATGCTCCATGGCTTTAGTTGGTGCAAAATTATTAACATCGGTGATAGTTTTTATACTACACGCTTCAGGTGTATTTTTAATGGGGGTTAATACTTTCTTCTTTAATCCCTTCTTTTTATTTGATGTTTTTGAAAGCGCATCCGAGTCTTCATTATTACCTCGACGATCTAAATTCTTATAAACCCTTTATTAACACTAGAAAGATCCATTGTAGAGTGATTGATAAACTCGATCGAGGCAACCTTTTTATAGAGCGTGGTGACGTATTGATATTTGAATTCAAATATTAAAAAAATAATATTCTTAATTAATAATTTGGCAAAAAAAATTCCACAAACGTACAAACACCCCCACACTCATATATGACGTCAATAAATATATTCCCTTTGAGAGTACAAAAATTTAACGTGAAATAAGTTTCATAAGCTAATGTAACTAATTTATTTTCGTATTAAAGCAGCTTTACCTATTCTTATCTGAATTACGTTTTATATAGTAACTTAATTTTTCAGAACGTTTGCTTAACTCAGTGTCGTTTTATCCCTAATCATATCTGCCAATTGTAACTAGGACGTCCATTGGCCAGCAGAAACCTCGCATAAAGAACACTCGTTACTATTTAGCTATAGCATATCCCTATTTGTTTTAAAAAAAGTAGGTTGAAACAGGAAATTAAAAAAGCTTCATTGAATGTTTTTTATTATAAAAATAGAAATGTAAATTTAAAATAAAATTTTATTTATAATTAATAAAGATTAATAAAAATTACATAATTTGGTCGCGAACATCCCTTCTTCGAACGAGAAACTATTTCTTGCGAGTCGGCTTCAATTGTTTTTTTAATTTTTTTCTCATTTCCGTAATTAGAGATTTGATGTGCGATTTTATGGTGCTTTTTATTCTATTGATCACGACTCCATTATCAAATCCTAGTACATGTGAATAAAATTTTATAGTATTTGGGGTTATGTGTTTCCTTACACACCCCGCTGAGATTTTGTCATTTTTCCTTTCGATCTCGCTCTTAAAAATCATGAAGAAAAGGTTCCTCTCTCCATTGCTGAATAGTTTGTTCGTTTCTAGTGGTTCTTTGTTTCTCAAATCCATCAAAGCTTTGGTCTGAGAGTCCGCTTCAATAAGAACGAAATCATTCATCTCCTCAACGTTCATCCTCATTTTTTTTTTGGAACTGATGGGTTGTTCACTATTCTCTATAAAAAGTAATAAATCCATTAGTGAATATTAAAAAAAATCATATAATGTTTTTATATAAAATATTTTACGGAAATATTTATTTCACCTCTTAATTGTGTATTCATTTCTTGTTCGTCATCGTCATCGTCATCGTCATCGTCGTCGTCGTCGTTATCGCCACCGGATTCGAGAAAGTGCACATGATAAAAATCGTGTATTCCGCTCGCAGAAGAAACATGGGGGTGTGGAGTAGAGGTTGAAGGTAGTTGCGGTATTTCTCTCATAGTGGAATCGTCTTTGGTCGTCATAGTCTAAACAGAGGATAAATCAATATATAATATATATATATAATATTATATATATATAATATATAGTATTATATATATATAATTATTTATTTATTTTTTATTCTATTTTTATTTATTTTTTTTTGATTGACGATTATTAATTTTAAAAAATCCGTTTTATTTCAAGTTAAAAAATTTAAAAAAAAATTTCATAGAAAAATAATAATAAATAGATTTCACTATAAAAAAAATTATGTTATATTCAGATAATATACATATATATAATATATATATATATATATAATATTATATATATATATATATATATATAATATGTATAATATAGTAGTATAATATAATATAATATATTTATAATATATATATATATATATAATGCGGTGAAAATAAAGGAACAAAATACTCGTCGTTATCTTTACCTCTATTATCTTCCCCAATATTTTGCATGACCACATTATCGTAGTAAGAGAGAGAGGGGTGGCAGGAAATTGATTCACTCGATTCGTCGGGTGTTTTCTGGAGTTGATGACCCCGCTGTTCTTCATTTTCAGAGTCTCCGCTTTGTTTCCGTTTTTGCTTCCGTTCACTTCTGGGTATTTCTTTTTGCGGTGTTTGATTTTTTTCAACTAATGTTTTTCTTAGAATAGCTTGTTTGATTTTCGAACGATTACCAGAGCTCGGGGGAATATCGGGTGATGTAAATTCAACTCGTTCTTGTTCTTTATCTTCCTCCTTTTCAACACCCTCTGCATCGCGTCCCTCTCCGACTTCTTGAACGGATGACTCATCGGAAGATTCGTCGAGTTTTTCACCAGGTGCTTTATCGGCATCCTCCTCTTCCTCCTCCTCCTCCTCCTCCTCCTCCTCTCGTTCGGGTGACTCGTCTGGAGCTTTACCAGCCTCCTCTTCGGAAGACTCGTCCTGCGCATTATCTGGCTCTTTATCTGTTTTATTTCTAGATGAAACTTCGTCGGGTAAAATCTGATCGGATGCTTTGGCTGGCGCGTCAACGTGAACTTCGACGAGCGTCGGACTATCGGGTGACTTTTCACGACGCGCGGCAGAATCATCATCGGGCTCCTTTTCGTCTTCCCACTGCAGTTTTCCTCCCGTTTCGCTCTCTTCTCCGCCATCTATTTTAAAGTTGTTTGAAAATTGTAGTAGAAGACTTCCTTTTTTGGTTTCTAGATACGCGCCGGCCAGGGTTACGGTGCTTATGGTAGCGTTGTAATATTTCTCCGCCGTATTTTCGTGATGATACATTAATCGGGCGACGTTTTTCCGAAGCTTCGGTTGATGAACCGCCGTTTCTGTAGTCGTGCCTTTTCTGTTGAACGTGGTGGTAAATTGCTTCTGCAAATCGCACATTTTCGTTAATTTTTTCATGGCGTTGCCTAGCGCTTGAGTCGTGAAAGGGCCCCCCTGATAATTTAAAAACAACATTTTCTGAGGATCGAAGAAATCCGCTCTTTTTGGCGTCCTCGTAGATTCTTCTAATTCGTCGTTTCCCTCTTCAAACGCTTTCTCGGTGGCCGCCATTTCTCGCCCCGCCTCCAGAAACGTCGGTCTCACGTAGGTCACGTAAGCGTCCAGGGCGATTTTCAATGTGTGAGTTAACATGATTGTTGCGTCCCCGTACATATTTTGAGTTTTGTGTTTCTCGCAGTTTAAGATGTAAAGATTTTTGAGTTCGTCCTGATTCGAAGAACCGGCTGCGGAGCTTTCGACATCGGCGCCCACGATTTCGCTCACAGTTTGTATTTTTTTTATATTGTGGTACTCCTCCATCGTCAGATTGCATATGATGCCGGACCTCCCCGAGGAAGCGGCCAGAAGTAAAAAAATTACGATGTTTCTTTGTATGGCTGGTGTGTACATCTTTGAGTTAATCATCCCGTTGACGAGATTCTTCATTCCGGCGTAGAAAAAACTATGTCTGATCACCTTATCGATATCTTCGCAGAAAATCATTTTTGTAACATCCTTCTTTTCTTTTCTCTGTTGGAACGCCGCTTTAGAGTTAGCTAACTGGTGTTTGAAATAAGGAATTTCGGTGGCTATGAACCCCTTTAGGTATTTTTTCACGCCCGATTGAATTTGTTTCAGCTTCATCATCTGCTTCAAAAATTTTACGAAATCCTCGATTTTCATGGTCATGGTGTTCGGCGAAAGCGTGGTCTTTTTCGACCACTCCATTAGTAGCGATAAATATTTTTGACCGTGCTCGTACGTCGTCATACCCAACAGGTGATATTGAAGATTGGCCGCTTTTTTGGGAGAAAATGGAGTATGTGGATTTAACCGCAGTGCGGAAAATACATCGATAATATTTTTTTCGACATTTTGAAACCTCAGCAAGATCCTTTCGTATAACGCCGTATTGTTCTTTAAAAAGGACTTATATTTTGTTATCAAATTATTTTCTATTATCTGGTGGTGTTCTACCCATGAGGACGATATTTTGTTTTTACTTTTTTCGATTTCAAATTCATTCCCGTCACCAACGTCGTCGCCATCATTTTTACCTTTTGATTTGTTTTGTCCCCCAATTACGGTCGGGCTAGAGTTTTTAAGCTCTCTTCGCTCTGAACGATTTAGATTGTTATGGTTTTTTCTCACGTGATTGTTCATGTTGTTAAAAATTTTATTGCATATTACGCACAAAGCCCCAACATCATTTTTATTCGATGTGTAAAAGACTACTTGCAGTTCGCATTTAATTAGTAGATCCTTCGTAGTTTTGCTAATTTTATCATGGTTTTTCGATTTCAAATGGTCTTTAAGAGATCGGTGAATGACCTATAAAAAATAAAAAAAACGTATTAGAAACGAGTTGGTTACCAATAGGAAACAATATGAACTATTTTTTGCTATCTTTCAACCCACCTTAGAGCAAAAATAACACTTAATTCCCCTGTTTTTGAACGACGTGTTTTCTTCATTTTCGGAGAATGCTCTCCCCCCATCTTCCTCCTCCGATGGTGTCCTCGTAGTAGTTGTAGGTTTCTCATTAATTCCGTCGTATATGTTGAAATAAAACTTCATCATAGATTTTTCTAAACGAAGATATATATATATATATATATATACGTATATATATATATCATATTTATATATATATATTATATTTATATATTATAATTTTATATTATATAAATTTAAAAAAATATATATATATATATATATATATATATATGTTAACAAATTCAATGCCTAATTGAAATGTGTTAAAAAGATGAACAAAATTATTTATATCGTTTTAAATGATTTAGTAGCCAAATTAAATTTACCAAAAAAATAAACGAATATATTTTATAAATTCAAACTTACGCGTAGAGTCTTTATAGTAATAGTCATATCCTAGGTAATTGTCTTGATGTAGGATATCTTTTCCACCTTCATCGGTTGATTTAACAACGGTTTCAATCTTTTTTTTATATCTTTTGACGTGAGTGGTTTCTTCTTCTTTTTCAGTTTCTGACGTCGATGAATTGGATTCACCGGCTTTCGAAGATAATTTTGAAGAATTAGAGCTATGAGAAGATGGAGATGAAATCGACTTATCACTTTCTTCCTCCTTGTGAGATTTCATATTCCTCATAAAATCGAGCAGTTTTTGCTTCTCTTTTTCGCTCAAATCTTTAAACTTTCTCCTAAATTTTTTATCC
The DNA here is from genome assembly GCA_015478945.1 of Trachelipus rathkii. NCBI lineage: Eukaryota > Metazoa > Arthropoda > Malacostraca > Isopoda > Trachelipodidae > Trachelipus > Trachelipus rathkii. The sequence goes on along the minus strand of JABUQX010049082.1, from coordinate 82,471 downwards.
TTATCCTTAGAGCAAGAACGCGACTTCTTTTTCGATTTCATTTTTACAGTGTAATCTGAAATTTAAGCAATGAGAAAAAGACAATATAGCTAGTTTTATTATCATCTATAACATCATATTTTAAATTTAGTCCTAAAAATTTCCTATTGAAAAATTTAAAATGCATTTTATTTTATAAGGTATTAACTAACGTATTTAAAAAATAAAAAAGTTACGAGCTTAGCTTTTGCAAATAAATTCAAACGTTACAATTGAATGTGAATTTTGTATCGACAAAAATTTAAATCTAAACACAAATTTAGTAAAAATATAAATTTATATATATATATATATATATTCTCTAAATCTAATGTGTCGATGCGATTTCAAAACAGTTACTATTTTATAACGTTTTCAAAAATAAATTTATTTTCATTAACGCTATGTAAATTGACTTTCCCTGAAACAAACTATGGATAAATAATATCTCTAAATAAAAAATTTAACACTGTACAAGTTTTTTTGAAAGCGTAAAAAATTAGGGAAAACGAATAATGCTAAATGAAAAGTTTTAAAAAAAATTAAACTTCGTATTTCATCTATATTGAAAATTTATTTCCAAATTACCAAATATGAAAATTCTTAAGTAAATGATTTGAAACAAATATTCTCATATGCAATGCAATAACAATTTGTTTCGATTGGGTATTGTATTTTATTTTTATATTACTATTGCACAAAATTCTCAAAAAGATCATTTTCATACACATAATTTCAAGGAAAACATACCTTAAAAATTATATTTATTTGTAAACTTATATCGTGGAACTGAAAACTCATGTAAATTATTCACAGGCAAAATTTCTTACGTATATGATTTCCAAATAGCATATTTTTCTTAAAATAAACTAACCCTTACGAAATTTTTGAGTAATTAAAATTTAATTTTTTGTATATATAATGTAATATGACTTTCCATCAAACAAACAATGGATAAAAAATACCTCTAAATGAAAATTTAACACTATACAAGTTATTTTAAAAGCTAAAAATATTAATTTCCAAAATACCAAATATGAAAATTCTTACGTAAATGATTCAAAATTTACAACATCGTTTGAAGCGAAAATTTTATTATGCATTAACGATTTTTTTCGATTGGGTATTTTATTTTTATAGTTAAACTAGTTATTATATATATATAATATATATATATAACATCTAATGTGTCAATGCGATTTATAAACAGTTACTATTTTAAAAAATTTTAAAATATAATTTTATTTTCATTAACATTGTGTAATTTGACTTCACATGAAACAAACAAAGGATTAAAAATATAGCTAAATTAAAATTTAACTATATACAAGTTATTTTAAAGGTGAAAAAATTAGGGAAAATGAATACCACTTAACGAAAAGTTTAAAAAAAATTCAAACTTCTTTATTCGTAGTATTAAAAATTCATTTCCAAATATGAAAATTCTTACGTAAATGATTCAAAATATACAACACAATTTAAAACAAACATTCTGATACGCATGAACAATTATTTTCGATTGGGTATTGTATTTTTATAGCTAAACTAGTTAATGTTACACAAAATTCTCAAAAAGTTCACTTTTCATACACATAATTTAATAGAAAACATACCTTACAAATTATATATATTTATATACTTATTTCGTAGTAATGAAAACTCATGCAAATTATTCACAGGCAAAATTTCTTACGTATATGATTTCCAAATATCATATTTTTCTTGAAATAAACTATCCCTTACGTAATTTTGAAGAATTAAAATTAGTTGGTTATATATATATATATATAATTATATATATATATATATATATAGGTATACTTATATATATATATATAAATATACTATATATATATATATATATATATATATAATAATATTTAATTTGATATATATATATAGTATACAGTTCGCAATTTAATTCTCATTCCTTATTTGCAAATTTAAGGCTCCTTACTAAATGTTCAGCCGGCAATGCGCGGAGAGCTGAAAAACGTTTCGGTGTGTTGGCGAGTGAGGAAGAAAATCGATCAATCTTTTCAATTGGCAATTTAATTCTCATTCACTAATTTAAATCGAAAATGCGAACTGAAAAAGTTCATCGAGGAAAAGAAAATCGATCAACTTACAGTTCGCAATTTAATTCTCATTAACTAATTAAAATCGAAATGCGAACTGAAAAGTTTTAGCGAGGAAGAAGAAAAAATCGATCGCACGAGATGACGTTTCTCCGTTTCAAATGATGGCAACTTTAGAGGTTCATGGCTTGGCAACTATTGTCGCAATTTAGAGGCTCATATTCACTAATTCCAGAGAAGTTAAAGGCTCATCACTAAATTTAAACGAAAAGCAACTGAAAAAGTTTTTCGAGGAGAGGAAAATCGATCCATCCCTTTTCAGTTCGCAATTTAAAGGCTCATTCATGTAATTTCGACAATTTAAGGCCATTCACTTTAATTTCGCAATTTTAAAAAGGCCTCATTCCTAATAGGATTCGAAATGCGACTGAATAAAAGTTTTTGAGGAGAGGAAAATCGATTCCTTCTCAGTTTCGCAATTTAAGGCTCATTCACTAATTTTCGCAATTTAGAGCTCATTCACTAATTTTGCAATTTAAGGCTCATTCACTTTAATTTCGCAAGTTAAGGCTCATTCACTAATTTAAATCGAGAATGCCGAACTGAAAAAGTTTTCGAGGATGAGGAAACCCGATCCAGCCTTTCAGTTCGCAAATTTAAGGCCTCATTCCACTAATTTCCGCAACATTAAGGCTCATTCAACTCATTTCGCAATTTAAGGTGAGCTCATTCACAGGTAATTTTGCAAGTCTAAACAGGGCGTCATTCACTAATTGTTAAATGCGAAATGCGAACTGAAAAGAGTTTTTTCGCCAGGAGAGGAAAAATCGATTCAACCTTTGACAAGTCGCAATTTAAATAGGCTCATTCAGTAATTTCGCATTTAAGGCTCATTCATCTAATTTTCGCAATTTAAGGGCGGTCATTCAACTAATCATACATTCGAAATGAGAACTGAAAAAAGTTGTTTTGAGGAAGGAAAATCGATCCCTTCTCATTTCGCAATTTAAGGCTCATTCACTAATTTTGCAATTTAAGGCTCATTCACTAATTTTTGCAAGTTAAGGCTCATTCACTAATTTTGCAATTTAAGGCTCATTCACCTAATTTCGCAAGTTAGGCTCCTTCACTAATTTAATCGAAATGCGAACCTGAAAAAGTTTTTCGTAGGAGAGGAAAATCGATCCACCTCTGCGTTCGCCAATTTAAGGCTCAATTCATAATTTCGACAGATTAGGCTCCATGCACTAATTTTCGCAAATTTTAAGGCTCATATCACTAATATAGATCGAAAATGGCGAACTGAAAAAGTTTTTGAGGAGAGGAAATAGTCCGTCTTCCTCAGTATCGCATTTAAAGGCTCATTCACAGAGAGTTTCGCAATTTAGAGCGCTCATTCACTAATTTAGCAAGTTAAGCTTCATTCACTAATTTAAATCGAAATGCGAACTGAAAAATTTTTTTGAGGAGAGGAAAATAGTTTTCAACATAATATTCTGTCAACGCTTTAAGAATAATCTCACTAAATTTTTTATTAAAATCGTCTGCTGAATCGTTATTATCTTCCCCTCTCCTTGACGATGAGGATAAAAAAAGGAAACAGCTATTTGCCGAAATTATAAATACGACTAACGAGAATTTTAAGGATAAGACTGAAATGCTACTTTTGAAAACGCACACGAAGATTTTCGAAGAGTTTTTCAACGTGGGTATAAAAAACTTCGACATCAGTCAAGAGAAATTAAAAATAGTTGAAAAAATGCCCTTTTATATTTGAAAAAAGCAAAAGTATTTACATTTTACACGATTAGTTTTATATCTATGTAAAAGAAAAATTATATTAAATAATTACCTTCTTTCCCATAAAATATTTTGAACTTTGAAAGATTTACGGAAAAGATTTTCGAGAAAGTTCTAGTTTGACAAAATTCACATCGACGGAAAAACGGAAAACCAACATCAATACGGATTTTGCGAACGCTGACGCACGGCTCGGCGGAGTGGCCTTTCCGCATCTATACAAAAGGTAACGTCGATTTCACTTCGTGTCAGTTATAACGAATCAATCTTTGGGTCTATACCGTCGGACCGTTTCATTCACAGAAGTTTATTTATAGATACGAGGTTTCGAATAAACGAATCCCACCCTCCCTCCAGAAGGCGCGTTATGACCACCAATATTTTTCCATTGTCGGTCGCGATGAATATGACGTCAACGAAGGCGCCCGGGTGCACTGGCACTCGAGGAGTATTTTCGTGAACTATTCCAACGCCATGGCGGTACATATCTACGTCATCGTGGAAAAGGTGAGAGATAAAACGAATATAAAAAATAAAGATTTTAAACGCCCTAGTCGGCAAAACATCAGCCGAATTTCGAGAATAGGGAACGATTTGCATAAATGGCTATTTAAATTTGATAAAAAATATTTGCTTCAGATACAAGAAACATATTATAAAAATAACAGCCATTCTTAACCGAGATCGGGAAATTTAATTCATAGAGTGAGTGAGTAGAAAACAAAAATCTGACCGATTCTTCTGACGCGTATTCAGATTCATTTCAACGGGTCATAAAATTATTTACGTTAATGGGTTCAATTCCTTCCCCTCAAAAACAATACTTAAATATTCAATTTTAAAAACTTTTTAAAATCGACATAAAGAAAATAATACGTTTTTGCTCTATTATTATATATTTGTTTCATATGCAATATAAAATGAAAAAATTAAAAATATAGATTAATATAAATTTTTATGAATTTAAATTTTAATTTATCTCACCAACCGATATTTCAAATTTTTCTTTCGCAGTTGTTCATTCACTATGGCTTCGAATCAACCCCCCGAACATCCTAAGCTGAAAACATTGGACTTACTTCAAAGCACCCTTGATGATTATCAATATGTGGTTGACATGAAAGAAAATAATTTCACAGAACGTACAAACACCCCCACACTCATATATGATGTCAGTAAATATATTCCCTTTGAGAGTACAAAAATTTAACGTGAAATAAGTTTCATAAGCCAATGTAACTAATTTATTTTCGTTATAAAGCATCTTTACCTATTCTTATCTGAATTACCTTTAATAAAGTAACTTAATTTTTCAGAACGTTTAACTCAGTGTCGTTTTATCCCAAGTCATATCTGCCAATTGCAACTAGGACGTCGATTGACTTAGAAACCTGGCATAAAGAACGTTCGTTCCTATTTAGCTATAGCATAGCCCTATTTTTTTTAAAAAAAAGTAGGTTGAAACAGGAAATTAAAAAAGCTTCATTGAATGTTTTTTATTATAAAAATAGAAATGTAAATTTAAAATAAAATTTTATTTATAATTAATAAAGATTAATAAAAATTACATAATTTGGTCGCGAACATCCCTTCTTCGAACGAGAAACTATTTCTTGCGAGTCGGCTTCAATTGTTTTTTTAATTTTTTTCTCATTTCCGTAATTAGAGATTTGATGTGCGATCTTATGGTGCTTTTTATTCTATTGATCACGACTCCATTAGGAAATCCTAGTACATGTGAATAAAATTTTATAGTATTTGGGGTTATGTGTTTCCTTACACACCCCGCTGAGATTTTGTCATTTTTCCTTTCGATCTCGCTCTTAAAAATCATGAAGAAAAGGTTCCTCTCTCCATTGCTGAATAGTTTGTTCGTTTCTAGTGGTTCTTTGTTTCTCAAATCCATCAAAGCTTTGGTCTGAGAGTCCGCTTCAATAAGAACGAAATCATTCTTCCATCGTCAGATTGCATATGATGCCGGACCTTCCCGAGGAAGCGGCAAGAAGTAAAAAAATTACGATATTTCTTAGTATTGGTGGTGTGTACATCTTTGAGTTAATCATCCCGTTGACGAGATTCCTCATTCCGGCGTGGAAAAAATTATGTCTGATCACCTTATCGATATCTTCGCAGAAAATCATTTTTGTCACATCCTTCTTTTCTTTTCTCTGTTGGAACGCCGCTTTAGAGTTAGCTAACTGGTGTTTGAAATGAGGAATTTCGGCGGCTATGAAGCTCTTTAGGTATTTTTTCACGCCCGATTGAATTTGCTTAAGCTTCATCATCTGCTTCAAAAATTTTACGAAATCCTCGATTTTCATGGTCATGGTGTTCGGCGAAAGCGTGGTCTTTTTCGACCACTCCATTAGTAGCGATAAATATTTTTGACCGTGCTCGTACGTCGTCATACCCAACAGGTGATATTGAAGATTGGCCGCTTTTTTGGGAGAAAATGGAGTATGTGGATTTAACCGCAGTGCGGAAAATACATCGATGATATTTTTTTCGACATTTTGAAACCTCAGCAAGACCTTTTCGTATAACGGCGTGTTTTTCTTTAAAAAGGACTTATATTTTGTTATCAAATTATTTTCTATTTTCTGGTGGTGTTCTACCCATGAGGACAATATTTTGTTTTTACTTTTTTCGATTTCAGATTCATTCCCGTCACCAACGTTGTCGCCATCATTTTTACCTTTTGATTTGTTTTGTCCCCCAATTACGGTCGGGCTAGAGTTTTTAAGCTCTCTTCGCTCTGAACGATTTAGATTTTTATGGTTTTTCCTCACGTGATTGTTCATGTGGGTAAAAATTTTATTGCATATTACGCACAAAGCCCCGACATCATTTTTATTCGATGTGTAAAAGGATACTTGCTGTTCGCATTTAATTAGTAGATCCTTCGTAGTTTTGCTAATTTTATCATGGTTTTTCGATTTCAAATGGTCTTTAAGAGATCGGTGAATGACCTATAAAAAATAAAAAAAACGTATTAGAAACGAGTTGGTTACCAATAGGAAACAATATGAACTATTTTTTGCTATCTTTCAACCCACCTTAGAGCAAAAATAACACTTAATTCCCCTGTTTTTGAACGACGTGTTTTCTTCTTTTTCGGAGAATGCTCTCCCCCCATCTTCCTCCTCCGATGGTGTGCTCGTAGTAGTTGTAGGTTTCTCATTAATTCCGTCGTAGATGTTGAAATAAAACTTCATCATAGATTTTTCTAAACGAAGATATATATATATATATATATATATATATATATATATATATATATATATATATATATATATATATATATATATATATATATATATATATATATAATATATATTTTATATATATTATGTTAAAAAATTCACAATGCCCAATTGAAATGCGTTAAAAAAATGAACAAAATTATTTATATCGTTTAAAATGATTTAATAGCCAAATTAAATTTACAAAAAAAAAAATAAACGAATATATTTTATAAATTCAAACTTACGCGTAGAGTCTTTATAGTAATAGTCATATCCTAGGTAATTGTCTTGATGTAGGATATCTTCTCCACCTTCATCGGTTGATTTAACAACGGTTTCAATTTTTTTTTTATATCTTTTGACATGAGTGGTTTCTTCTTCTTTGTCAGTTTCTGACGGCGATGAATTGGATTCACCGGTTTTCGAAGATAATTTTGAAGAATTAGAGCTATGAGAAGATGGAGATGAAATCGACTTATCACTTTCTTCCTCCTTGTGAGATTTCATATTCCTCATAAAATCGAGCAGTTTTTGCTTCTCTTTATCGCTCAAATGTTTAAACTTTCTCCTAAATTTTTTATCCTTATCCTTAGAGCGAGAACGCGACTTCTTTTTCGATTTCATTTCTAGAGTGTTATCTGAAATTTAAGCAATGAAAAAAAAACAATAAAGTCAGTTTTATCATCATATATTCATGTTTTAAATTAACTCCTAAAAAATTTCATATTAAAAAATTTAAATTACATTTTATTTTATAAGGTATTATCTAACGTATTTGAAATAGAAAAAAAGTCACGAGCTTAGTTTTTGTAAACAAGATATAAACGCTTATACCATATATTGAATGTGAATTTTGTAATCTCTCAGAGCAAATTTAAATGTAAATACACAAATATATATATATAGTATATATATAATTGTATATATATATTATATATATAGACTATACTAGTGATATAGTATAATTTTTTGCGCCTTTTGTTGATTTCTACTTATAATAATATATATTATATATATAATACTATATATATATCTATTACTCGTAGATACTGAATGTGCAATGGCGAATTTCAAAACAGTTTCTATTGGTTAATAATATTTACACAATAAACTAACCCTTACGTAATTTTTGAGTAATTAAACTTTAATTTTTTGTATATATAATGTAATTTGACTTTCCATCAAAGAAACAATGGATAAAAAATATCTCTAAATGAAAATTTAACACTATATCAGTTATTTTAAAAGCCAAAAAAATTCATTTCCAAATTACCAAATATGATTCTTACGTGAATGATTCAAAATTTACAACATCGTTTGAAGCAAACATTTTATTATGCATTAACAATTTTTTTCGATTGGGTATTGTATTTTTATAGCTAAACTAGTTACTATTACACAAAATTCTCAAAAAGATCACTTTTTATACATATAATTTCAAGGAAAACATACCTTATAAATTATATTTATTTATAAACTTATTTCGTGGTACTGAAGAAAACTCATGGAAATTATTCACAGACAAAATTTCTCACGTGTATGATATCAAAATAGCATATTTTTCTTGAAATAAACTAAACCTTACGTAATTTTTGAGTCATTAAAATTTAGTTGGTTATATATATATTTTATATATATATATTATATATATTACTGATATATATATATATTAGAGTATAGTCGTAATTATAGTATATATTATAACATCTAATGTGTCCAATGCGAGTTTTAAACAGTTAGCTATTTTAAAAAATTTTAACATATAGATTTGTAATTTTTCAATTAAACATGTGTGTAATTTGACTTTCCCTGAAACAAACTATGGATAAATAATATCTCTAAATAAAAAATTTAACACTGTACAAGTTGTTTTCAAAGCGTAAAAAATTAGGGAAAACGAATAATGCTAAATGAAAAGTTTTAAAAAAAATTAAACTTCGTATTTCATCTATATTGAAAATTTATTTCCAAATTACCAAATATGAAAATTCTTAAGTAAATGATTTGAAACAAATATTCTCATATGCAATGCAATAACAATTTGTTTCACGCATTAACAATTATTTTCGATTGGGTATTGTATTTTTATAGCTAAACTAGTTAATGTTACAGAAAATTCTCAAAAAGATCACTTTTCATACAAATTTTTTTATGGAAAACATACCTTACAAATTATATACAGTATATTTATATACTTATTTCGTAGTAATGAAAACTCATGCAAATTATTCACAGGCAAAATTTCTTACGTATATGATTTCCAAATATCATATTTTTCTTGAAATAAACTATCCCTTACGTAATTTTTGAGATTAAAATATTATGTAATTGTTTTGTATATATATATATATTGTATATATAGTATATTATATATATTATATTATATAGTATATACTAATGATATTATATTATATATAGTTATCATATATACTATAGTTTATATAGTTATATCTTCCTAAATATAAATGTGTCACTGCGGATTTTGGAAAATGCGATAAGCGCTTTTCAGTTCGCAAATTTATTTTCTCGATTGCAGTTATTCGCAATTTAGGCTGCATTCACTAATGTCAGCCGGAATGCGAACTGATAAACGTTCGTACGAGGAGAGAAATATCGCCAATCATTTCAGTTCGCAATTTTATTTCGTCATTCACTTTAATTGTAAATCGAAATGCGGACTGATAAAACGTTCATTGAGGAGCAAGAAAATCGATCAAAATTTACTAGGTTCCCATGTTAAGTTGCGTCATTCACGTAAATTAAAATGGAAATCTCCGACTGATACTATTTTTTGAAGGAAGGAACTCGATCCACCTTTTCAAGTTTCGCAATTTAATTCTCATTCACTAACTTCGCATTTAAAGGCTCATTCACGTAATTTTTCTGCACTTTAAAGGCTCATTCACAAGATATAAATCGAATATGCGGACTGAAAAAGTTTTTTGTGAGGAGAGGAAAATCGAGTCACCTTTTCAGTTTTCGGCAGATTTAAGGCTCATTCAACCTAATTTCATCCAATTTAGAGCTTTCATTCACTGACATTTCGGAAGGTTAGGCGGCATTCACCTCATTTCGCAAGGTAAGGCTCATTCAATAATTAAAATCGAAATGGGAACTGGAAAAAAGTTTTTTCGAGGAGAGGAACTCGATCCCACCTTTTCAGTTCGCAATTTAAAGGCTCATTTACTAATTTCGCAATTTAAGGCTCATTTACTAATATAAATCGAAATGCGAACTAAAAAAGTTTTTTCAGGAGAGGAAAATCGATCCCTGTTCAGTTCGCAATTTAAGGCTCATTCACTAATTTCGCAATTTAAGGCTCATTCACTAATTTCGCAAGTTAAGGCTTATTCACTAATTTAAATCGAAATGCGAACGTGAAAAGAGTTTTTTCGTAGGACGAGGAAACTCGATCCACCTTTTCAGTTCGCAATTTAAAGCTTATTCACTAATTTCGCAATTTAAGGCTCATTCACTAATATAAATCGAAATGCGAACTGAAAAAGTTTTCTGAGGAAAGGAAAATCGATCCAGCCTTTTCAGTCGCAATTTGGAGGCTCATTCCACATAATTTCGCAATTTAAAGGCTCATTCACTAATATAAATCGAAATAGCGACTGAAAAGTTTTTGAGGAGAAGGAAAATGAATCCACCTTTTCAAGTTCGCAATTAAGCTCAATTTTCACTAATTTCGCAATTTAAGGCTCATTCACTAATTAAAATCGAAATGCGAACTGAAAAAGTTTTTCAAGGAGAAGAAAATCTATCAACTTCACCAGTTCGCAATTTAATTCTCCTTCACTAATTTAAATTGAAATGCGAACAGAAAAAGTTTTTGGAGGAGAGGAAAATCGATCCACCTTTTCAGTTCGCAATTTAAAGCTCATTCACTAATTTCGCAATTTAAGGCTCATTCACTAATTTAAATCGAAATGCGAACTGAAAAAGTTTTTCGAGGAGAGGAAAATCGATCCACCTTTTCAGTTCGCAATTTAAAGCTCATTCACTAATTTCGCAATTTAAGGCTCATTCACTAATTTCGCAATTTAAGGCTCATTCACTAATGTCAGCCGGAATGCGAACTGAAAAAGTTTTTCGAGGAGAAGAAAATCGATCGACCTTTTCAGTTCGCAATTTAATTGTCATTCACTAATTTCGCAATTTAAGGCTCATTCACTAATGTCAGCCGGAATGCGAACTGAAAACGTTCGTCGAGAAGAGGAAAATCGATCAATCTTTTCAGTTCGCAATTTAATTCTTATTCACTAATTTAAAAGGAAATGCGAACTGAAAAAGTTCATCGAGGAGAAGAAAATCGATCAACTTTACTAATTCGCAATTTAAAAGGGGATGATCCATGTATTTGATAGCCGTTTCGCGAAAAAAGAAGAAAACGTAGTCCTGCATTCGAAAGAGTGGATGAAATCGGAATTTTTGAGCTGAAGGTATTCACTCGAATTGGCTTTAAGGGGGTCTCTGAATATCATTTGGATCATTTCTTGAAAATCACCAACGGTTCCCGAGTAGAGGGGGCCGCCCGCGAAAACGAAGGTCGAGTTATGTCTCGGGCTGAAAGGGTATCTACAAACGCCGGAAAAATCCTCGTACTCAACGAATATTCTCTGCAAGCCGGGTTATGGGCATTGGTGCCACAAACCAAAAACCCTCCCTCATGTGTTTTCGCGAACAGTCGAAAGTAATTATGACATTCGGTTTCAGTTTTGCCTTTGTCAAAGCACAAGTCGCTATCCGATTTCTTCGAAATCCATTCGATTGTTCCGTTTAAAAGTTCTGACGAATCGATTTGCTCGTTTTCATTACCTCGTCGATATTGTTGAGAAGGAAGTCGTCCCCTTCCCTTTACAAAGGTTGAAAATAATCAACGCGATTTCGGCTACCATAGAAACTTTGCGATGCAAAATTTGGAGTAAATTCGTGAACTATTCCCGACGCCATGGCGGTACATATCTATGTCGTCGTGGAAAAAGTGAGAGATAAAACGAATATAAAAAATAAAGATTTAAACGCCCTAGTCGGCAAAACATCAGCCGAATTTCAAGAATGGGGGACGATTTGCATAAATGGCTATACGTGAAACAAATTATAAAAATAACTGCCATGCTTTACCGGGATCGGGAAATTTAATTCATAGAGTGAGTGAGTAGAAAACAAAAATCTGAGCGATTTTTCTGACGCGTATTCAGATTCATTTCAACGGGTCATAAAATTATTTACGTGAATGGGTTCAATTCCTTCCAATCAAAAAAATATACTGTAAAAGTATTCTATTTTAAAAACTTTTAAAGATTGGTATATCAAGAAGTATATAAGTTTTTCTGCGTCGTTGTTGTTTATACTATTTGTTTCATATGAAACTAAATAAAGATGAAAACATAAAAAAATAAGAATAATAAACAAATATTTTTTTATGAAATTTAAATTTTAATTTATCTCACCGACCGATATTTCAAATTTTTATTTCGCAGTTGTTCACTCACTATGGCTTTGAATCAACCCTACGAACATCCTAAGCTGAAAACATTAGACTTACTTCGAAGCACCCTTAATAATTATCAATATGTTGTTGACATGAAAGAAAATAATTTCACGGAAAATTTTAGCTCTCTCGTTCGATTATGTCACACATCTTTGAAAAAAGATATTTCAAGTATTAACAAAATGAATAACATGCAAGAAGCCCTGCCTTTATTTTTTTGGGAAGATGGTATTAGGGAGAACTTCTTACGAAAACATAAAATTGCAATATTAAATTTAACGAGGTCTCATTTTCAGGATTTAAACAATAAATACAAACGAGACAAAAGTAGGAATTCTAGAGAGAGAACAATTCATGATTCAAAAGAATTATATGGGAACACAGAAATTTTTAAAACATTTTCTAATGATATCTACGACCATGGTTATTTACACGTCGTTAAATTACCAAAATTCGGAATAAACCCGCTACTACCTCAAAATGAAGAATTTTTAATTCAAAAAGGTGAAGTTGTTAATAATGAAGCGAGCGAGGAAAACGAATCATATTTTCTGCTAAAAGCTAATATTCCCATCACCTATAATCAGATTATTCAGCTGTGCTCAGACACCATCCAAAATATTAAAGAGAAGAAGGGGGAGAACAGTGACCACTTTGTGAATGCAGAATACCACGAAGGGAAATATATGAAATTTTGCAAAGACAATTTCGAAAATATATTTAACTTTAGAAATAAATTTTCGGATGGGGAAATGACAATGAGAGCAAAATATTCTCCGCGTCTGTTATCTTTGGTATATTACAATGCTCTTCTATATATCGCAAATGACGATTCAAACCGAAATAATAATGAGAAACTTTTTTCCGCAACGCCAACGAACTACTTGACACTAAAATTGTATTTTTTTATGCGAATATTTTACGTCACGCCCACTACCTACATTGATGAATTACAAATGATTAAAACGTTTTTAATAAACTATTTGAGCATGACGAACATTCATCGTTTTCTTTACGATGCGTGGTTTTCTAGAGAAACGAATCAGTTCAACCACCGTAGGAAAAAAAGACCACTCAGCCTAAACATCGAAATGAATTTGCATTTTAACGAGTATTCGCGACCGTCACATCTCATTGCCTGTTCCTCCATTCTCGGCGTTTTGAAAACGTTATCCAGATCTATGAAAAGTGCTGAAATGGAACTAGTGACGTCCGAGGAGACTGATAAAGAAAAAAATAAATCTGCTGAAAAATCTATACGCGAACAGTGCCTAACCACAATTCTACTATATATAAGTCTCGTGTACGGTTTTTCATGGCAAAGGATAAAAAAACTAACTTACAGCGATATCATCAATTTAATCTTGGGTATTTCATCTAATGATACTAATCCGGATATCAGCATCCCACACGTCATGGGGCTTCCATCCATAGTGCTACATCTCTTGGGAATTCAACAAACGATAATAAACCCATTCTTGAATATCTTATGTGTGAAAAACCTAGAAGCTAAATTTAAATTTGGACCGCTTACTCAAAAATTACCACCTTCACCAAAAACCATTTTATTGAAAGACATATTTTTGAAAAACGTAAACGAGGTTATTCATGAATACTACAAAATTGAAACCATTATTCTCTATTTTATAAAACATAATTATTTCAAAAAGAGTTTTACAAGTTCAATGGACGATAAGAATGCCGATTGTGAAAATTTTTTTGAATCGCATTTTCACGACCGTGGAGAATTATATGTGAAAAGTGAGATTCGAGAAAATAAAGATGGCAAAGAAGAAAAGGAGGTGGAAAATAATAATTTTATAAAATGGCTAAACAATTCACCCCTTAATAATCTCTTTACTTTAGAAAAAATAGAATCTAATTATTATCAGTTTAATAATTTGGGCGACCTGGCTCTATCGGCAATTTACCTTTTAAAGAAGCACTTTAATTTTGATCTAAACGAAATTTGTTTCACAGAAAGTGAAATGCCTTTTTTTGAAAATGTCGTTAGAAATTTAATTATTCAGGATTACGTCACCCACGGGGGGTTCGAAATACCCGGTGGGGAAAACAATCCTGGTAAAAGAATTAAAAGTCATGAATGTGTAGCTATTAAGTCTAAAGAACCGGAATTAAAATATCCACTAACAAACCCGTTAGTTTATGACTACAAAGAGGCCGCACGCAAAACACCACTCGAAAAAATTGACAAAGTTAAGAAAAAAAAATTGTCCGAGCTAATGTGCACAAATTATTCTATCGATTCGTTGAGAATAACTTCACTCAATTTTGTATTAAGATCCTCGAGTGAAACGTTATTATCTTCTCCTTTCCTTGGTGATGCCGACAGAAATTTTAATAAAAGCATATTTAGGAATATCGTAGACGTGGTATATGAAAATTACAAAGATATGCCTCAAATATTTTTGTTGACAACGCATTTAGAAATGGTTATTTTTGAAAAGGAATTGCTGTATTACAAAACCCCCTGTCGCGAAGATGTGATTAAATATTTCATTGAAGAAGAAAGTAAAATCAATCAAGAACGGGGCATGAACTTGATAGAAAATACTCGATTTTTCATTAAATAATTAAAGATATATTTGTAACATTATAAATTTATTTACATACTAATATAAACATATCTCTTAATAATAAAATATATATTACTGTTTATTATTTTAATAATACTTTTAAATCCATTTTCGAGGCGATTGTAAGACGTTCATTTTATCTTGTGCGAGCAACGAATTGAAGTGAAATCGTAACCGATCCAAGAGGTCACCAAGGCTAAAACGAGAGTTTTTAACGCTAAATTTAATAAAGGACATCCGAGAGACGCGCCGCCGCCAACCACTTCACTCGTGGTCGAGACTTGATTTGAATACCACGGTGAAATTGGGTTTTTGGTAGTTAAACTTCTCAGAAGGATAGCGGGTGTTGTGGGTCCAATATAGTCGTGGCACATCCGGTGATATCCCGAAGACACGTTCTGAAAGAAAGTTTGGTTTTCAACGTTTCGTGTTAAATCGCAAATGCCACGGGCCGGAAACCACGCGCAATAAGGGTTTTGCGACGCTACGCACGCTCGGCAAGAGGTGGTTTTGTCGCATCTATGCAAAGGTATTGATTTCACTTCGGTGTCGGTTATAACGATCAACTTTGGGTTTCCACCGTCAGACCGTCTCGCTATCAGAAGTTTATTTATCGATACTGGGGTTTCGAATAAACGAATTTCTTCGACGATGATTGGACTGACGCGCCATTCCTTCTCTTCAGAAGGCGCGTTAATAACCATCAACACTTTTCCATTGTCGGTCGCGACAAATACGACGTCAACAAAGGCGCCCGGGTACACCGGCACTCGAGGATCGACGGTAAGTTTTGTGAATTTATACTCGAATGAGGCTTTCATAATCAACGGTCTTCCGTGGAATGGAGAGACGAGCCCATCCATGAGAGGATGAGAGCGAATAAAATCGATATTTTCTTGGGGAAGGTCTCGGCTGTCATTCACGCAGACGCCTGGACGAGGCTCGGGAACCCCGCTATAAGGAACGGTTTTCCAGTTCGAGTCGAGACCTTTTTGCTCCTTGAAAGGACCGTCGAAGGTATCGAGAATGTCCCTCATCGAAAAAGAACAAACCGCCGACCCCGGAATAGAGTTCGGAGGTGTCGTAAAAATAGCGTATATCGCCTCATCATCGTAGCCGTCGCCGTCGCCGTGGCCGCCGTTAGCGCCCGAAATTACGTCGCTGACGGATTGTATTTCGTCGAAGTAAAAAGGGTATTCTCCCGGCGATGAACATTTGAGTCTACTTTTCAAAAACGTCGTCCAGGTTAAAACCTCTTGAAAGCGGTGGCGCCGATTTCCTCGATCGGACTTACAAACTCTCGCCACGCGAGAGTAAACTATTTTGCCGCAGTTCATGTATTCGATAGCCGTTTCACGAAAAAAGAAAAAGACGTAGTCCCCGTATTCGAAGGAGTGAACGAAATCTGGAAAATTGAGCTGTTGATAATCTTTCGAATCGGTTTTTAGGGGGTCTCTGAATATCATTGGGATCATCCTTGAAAATCACTGACTGTCCCCGAGTAGAGGTGACCGTCCGCGAAAACGAAAGTCGAGTTATGTTTCGGGCTGAAGGGGCATCTTCCGACGCCTGAACGTTCCACGTACGCCAGTTTCCCGTCCCCACTCGTCGAATATTTTCTGCAGGCCGGCTTATAGGCGTTGGTACCACAAACGAAAAACCCTCCCTCGGGTGTTTTCGCGAACAGTCGAAAGTAATTATGACATTCAATTTCGGGTTTGCCTTTCTCAAAGCACGAGTCGCTATCCGATTTCTTCGAAATCCATTCAATTCTTCCGCTTAAAAGCTCTGACATATCGATGATGCTTACGTTGTAGATGTAGTTTCTCGCTCCGATGAGAAGGGAGTCCCCGTCCCTTCGCAAAAGTTGAAAATAATCGACGCGATTTCTGCTGCCGTAGAAACTTTGCGATGCTAAGTCACCCGAATTGACGACCAAATTTGGAGCTAGCTCGTGAACCATTTCCAAAGCCGCGGCGGTGGTTGATTTTGTCGTCGTAGGAAAAATGACAGGGAAAACTAATATTAAAAATAACGATTTTAAACGCCCGAGTCGACAAAGTCTTGCTCTTCGCCAACCCATGGGTCTTGTGACGCCAAGCGCGCCAGAAGTTTCACCAAATTTAATATCGAAATCTAATAATGGTTTCATAGCTTCTCTTTGGAGCGGCTGTGGTTGATAAATTGATGTTAGTAGATGGATGTCTTAAGTTAATGTAAGAGCGCGTGAGGGTGGTGGTGTAAAGAAAGAAATGAATGAATAACCAAAAAAAATACTTTTGATAAAATTGACTTTATTTAATTTTTTAGATTTCATTATATTAATGTCCTACAACATCTGCCGAGCAAAATTATATTTAAACCTAAACAAATGAAAAATATAAAAACGATAGCTAATGTAATTTGTTCATCACTGTAGTAGTTCACCGGGCTTTTATCGTAATTATTCTCGTCGTTAATCGACGGTTTTAGGTGATCGGATGTTGATGACTGATTATTTTTAGAGTCTTTTTTCCCTTCGACGTTTGCATTTTTCTCGATCTTTGTTGAGAATGAATCGGCATTGGAATTTGTTTTATTATTATTGCTGGCACTACTTCTATCGAGTGTTTCAACATTCGCTGATGGGTTTGAAATATTAGTGATTGATAGGGTCACGTTTTTAAATATAGTCGTGAATTTATCACCTTCGTTTAAAAAAGATGATTTTGTACTGATTTTGCGTTTTTCCTCAATGACTAGAAGCGGAATATTGGAGGACTCCGCCTCTCTAATACTTGCTTTCGTACCCCTTTCGTTCAAAAAAGGGGTCTTGGCGTGGGAAATAGCGCCTTGGGTGGTCGATGGTGTATAACTATCGATCGAAGATAATTTGGTACTTTCGGTGACCTTTTCGATATTATTTTTGATTTCTACATCTTTTCCTACTACGGGAAGACTATTCTTGCTATTTTCGCGTTTCGTATTGATCGATGGTGTTAAATAAAATAATTCATCAGGTCGATTTAATTTCTCAGTATTTATTTTTTTATTACTTTTAATCGACCGAGAGGTACCGGTATCACCACTGCGTTCTTTGATATTCGATTGCTTCGTGGCATTAGTAATTGGAGACGAGGTGGTCGAAAGAACGGTTTTTTCTGTTCGAATATTATTTATCAAATTGAAATATCTGACTGAAAACATATCGTTGTGTGATGAATAAGATATTGTGGTGGTTTCATTAACTTTCCGGAAACACGGGGGGTTTTTAGGCACTTTTAAGGGAGCGTTAGAGCAAAAAGTAGCGCAGTTTCCCTTTATCACAAGACCACAAAATTTGAGTTCTTTAAATTCGTATATATGCGCGGCCTGTTCCTCGTTCGCTTTTGAGATATTTCTGAAATTATCATTGCCATTAGCGTTAGATGTGAAAGTTAAGTGCGAAAATATATGGCTTCGAGTAGCACCTAAATCAAAGGAAGGTAAAATTCAAATACCCTTTATAACTAAGATCACGGAATTTAAAATTTAGATATATTCTAGATTTGAAGAGATGAATTTTTTTAGTTTTACAAGAGCGGAACCCGCGTTCATATAACTCGCCATTGCCGAGGAAACTGCATTTCACCATTGGAGGTAAAAGCATCAGCTTAATTTCGAGAACGGGGAAAGATTTGCATAAAGGGCTATTTAATTTTGCTAAAAACGTATCCGCTTCACGTATGTGAAACATATTATAAAAATAACTATCGTGATTTCCCGCGATCGGAAAATCTACGCAAGAGAATTCTGTCTTATATTCGTTATTCGCATTGAACGCGTGTAATCGAGTAGGAAATTCGCAAAGCGAAAATAAAAGTAGGAAAGGAATAATGAATATCATTAAATTATAATTATTTAGTTGTATTGTATGTATGTATTAATAAAGGAGTTTTTTGAACAAATGTATTTTATTCAATTAAAATTTTATAATTTTTAATTTTTATTTATTTAATTATTAAATTTCTCACACCAAAATTCTCAAAAAGCGGTTTAATAAACAAAAACATTTGTGTTTGATCGCACGCACGGATTCTTAGTTTTTATATAAAAAATAAATGCCTTTAAAACATTTAACAAATTTCAATTTTTTAAAATAATAAATTTTTTTTATTTCTTATAGTTTATTCGTGCGAAACCACTATTTAAAGTTTTTTTTCTTGTGAGTCTCGACATATTCTGCCCGTTCATCATGGATTCTACGCGGCCTTCTTTCAACCCTATAATGGAAACTTTGCAGTTAATTCAAAGTACAGTAAGCAGTTTCCAATACGTTGTGAAACTGAAAGAAAATACCTTGACGGAAAATTTTAGCACGCTCATTCGCAAACGCTTCCAATCGTTAGAAAAAGAACCAATTTCGAGCATAAACAAAATGAACCACTTGGAAAAGACTCTACCGTTATTTTTTAACGAGAGATATGCCGCGGAGTTTTTTCAGAAATCAAAAATTCCGATTTTAAATTTAGCGTTGAGACATTTTAAATATTTGAGTGATAAGTACAAAAAAGAGAAAAATAGGGGCACCAGGGAAAGAGACATCGAATGTTTAAAGGAATCTTATGGAAATAGCGAAATTTATCAAACGTTTTCTGATGGCATCTACGATCAGGGGTATGCACGCATCATTCAGATACCGAAATTTGGGACGGGTTCAGAGTCTTATATAAACGAAGAATTCTTAATTAAGAAAATTGATGGCGATGATAATTCAATCAGGGATGAAGAGGGGGCTATAAAAGATAAATCTTTCGTTTCACTGAAAGCGAACATTCCTATCACCTTTAAACAGGTTGATGAATTATGCTTGGATTCAATTCAAATTATAAAAAACGGTGGTGCTAGTGAGATTGTTGGTGAGGGTGAGGATGAGAATGCTCATGAAAATAAATGTAAAAAAATTATTACTCAAAATATTGAAAATTTGCTAAGCTTTGAAAAGTGTTTGAGCGATATATCGAAATCGAAATATGTTCTTCGATTACTATCTTTACTATACTTTAACGCAATATTGTATATTTCCAACGAGAGCTTAAATGGGAAGGACAATCTAAGATTGTTTTCGGCAACCCCGACGAACTATTTGACCCTTAAATTATACATTTTCTTTCGAATATTCTATGTTTTTCCCACCACATTTATTTGTGAAGTACAAATGTTTAAATCGTACTTAATCGACCGTTTAAGCACGACAAACATCCACCGATTTCTTTTTGATTCTTGGCTCTTTAGAGAAATGAATCTTATTAATAAGAGAAAAAAAAAGAGACCATTCCCTTTAAATGCTGATACGAGTTTGTGTTTTAATGAATATTCGAACCCGACTCACCTTATTTCATGTTTCTCGATTCTGAAAGCCTTAAAACAGTCTTCTAATTCGATGGAAAACAACGAGATTGAGCTCTCTGTAGCTACTGGAGTTTCTAGTAAACGGATGGAAGAGAGAATGAACTCGGTCAAGCAATCTCTTAAAACCGAATGCTTGAATATATTTCTTCTTTATTTTGGTCTCGTATACGCAATTCCTTGGCGAGTATTGAAAGGATTAAATTATGAAGAGGTTATTGATTTTGTTTTTGGAGTTTCACCCGAAACGATTCAGCCTCCAATTGGCTTGCCGCACCTCATGGGGTTGCCATCGATAGTACTTAACTTGTTGGGAATCGACCAATCGCAAATAAATCCTTTCATGAAAGCTATTTGTAATTCGAATGAAGAATTCATATATGAATTTGGGTATTTTTCAAAAGCGCTCCCATCTCTTACGAGAGAAATTAAAACACCCAAGGAGAAATATGTGGTGTCGGGTTTAATCGCCGACCATATTCGGAACCTTTGTGAACCACCAGAAGAAGAAAATATTGGCCCTCTTCGTTTCGTAAAAGAAATTTCATTTCAAACTACTTTAGATCTCTCCATTGCTGAAAAATACTCGAATATGTGTGACAGATATTCAAAAAATGTTTTTAGTGTTGACGATTGGAAGGTATCTCAAAAAGAATATTTTGAAAATTCGCCACTTAATTCGTTGTTTACAATCACAAAATTAAGGGACGATGTTTATCAGTTCAAAAATATCGGAGACCTGGCTTTAAGGGCTCTTGTTTTGTATAAAAAATATATCGGTTTCGACTTAAAAGAGATTTGCTTCTCGCAACCTGAAATGCCGCAATTTGAAAAGCTTGTAAAAGGATTAATTATTGAAGATTACATCGTTCATGGCGAGTTTAAAATACCCAAAGGGAAAAATTGCTTAAAAAAATTTAAAAAAGAATTTACTTCTGGAAATGATTGCGCAGATTACTTCAACGCCTTAAGAATAACCTCACTAAATTTTGTATTGAAATCGTCGGCTGAATTGTTATTATCGTCTCCCTTTTTCGACGATGAGGATATAAGGCGAAAGAAACGGCTATTTGCAGAAATAATAAATGCGGCTAACGAGAATTTTAAAGATATGCCTCAAATGTTACTTTTGAAAATGCACACAGAGAAGGTTTTCGAAGATGAACTAGCTTCGTACAAAAACCTACATCGCCGAGAAACGATTATGTTTTTCAACGGGGGGGAACCCAACTTCGATATCAGCGAAGGGAAATTGAAAACGATTGAAAAAACGCATTTTTTCATTTAAAAATAACTAAAGTGTTTGCATTCATATATTATTTTTATCATACTCTAAATAAATTTTTGGAATATTATGTATTACTTTTCTTTCCCTTAAATACTTTCAATTTTGAAAGATTTGTGATCTTATACCGATTTCGTTGACTCGACGGGCCTAACGAGTTCTTAATCCGATCGATCAACTTATTTAGTGAACGGTCAGCATTCCGATTAATCAGATTAGGAACTGAAACGCTTCCTCGAACTCGCTGACTCGACGGGGCTTACGAGTTCTTAATCCGTTTAACCGGTTGACCTAATACGATACCACATAAGTCGATCGGAGCATTTTTTTTAAATTATTTTTGGCAAAGGTTCATCGATTGCTAGTCGAATTGATCATTTCCGATCAAATAAATTAGGAACTGAAACGTTCCGAAGATCTCGCTGAATCGACGAGCCTTACGAGTTCTTAATCCGATCGATAGACATATTTAGTGAATGACCAATATTTCGATCAATTAAATTAAGAACTGAAACGCTTCATCGATCTCGCTGACTCGACGAGCCTTACGAGTTCTTAATCCTTTTAACCGGTTGACCTAATACGATACCACATAAGTCGATCGGAGCGTTTTTTTAATTATTTTTGGCAAAGGTTCATCGATTGCGAGTCGAATGGATCATTTCCGATCAAATAAATTAGGAACTGAAACGTTCCGAAGATCTCGCTGAATCGACGAGCCTTACGAGTTCTTAATCCGATCGATAGATATATTTAGTGAATGACTGATATTTCGATCAATTAAATTAGGAACTGAAAAGCTTCATCGATCCCGCTGACTCGACGTGGCTTACGAGTTCTTAATCCGGTTAACCCAATACGATACCGCATAAGTCGATCGGAGCATTTTTTTAATTATTTTTTGGCAAAAGTTCATCGATTGCGAGTCGAATGGATCATTTCCGATCAAATAAATTAGGAACTGAAACGTTCCGAAGATCTCGCTGAATCGACGAGCCTTACGAGTTCTTAATCCGATCGATAGATATATTTAGTGAATGACTGATATTTCGATCAATTAAATTAGGAACTGAAACGCTTCATCGATCTCGCTGACTCGACGGGCCTTAGGAGTTCTTAATCCGGTTAACCTAATACGATACCGCATAAGTCGATCGGAGCATTTTTTTTAATTATTTTTGGCAAAAGTTTATCGATTGCGAGTCGAATGGATCATTTCCGATCAAATAAATTAGGAACTGAAACGTTCCGAAGATCTCGCCGAATCGACGAGCCTTACGAGTTCTTAATCCGATCGATAGACATATTTAGTGAATGACTGATATTTCGATCAATTAAATTAGGAACTGAAACGCTTCATCGATCTCGCTGACTCGACGGGCCTTAGGAGTTCTTAATCCGGTTAACCTAATACGATACCGCATAAGTCGATCGGAGCATTTTTTTAATTATTTTTGGCAAAGGTTCATTGATTGCGAGTCGAATTGATCATTTCCGATCAAATAAATTAGGAACTGAAACGTTCCGAAGATCTCGCTGAATCGACGAGCCTTACGAGTTCTTAATCCGATCGATAGATATATTTAGTGAATGACTGATATTTCGATCAATTAAATTAGGAACTGAAAAGCTTCATCGATCGATCTCGCTGACTCGACGTGCCTTACGAGTTCTTAATCCGGTTAACCCAATACGATACCGCATAAGTCGATCGGAGCATTTTTAATTTTTTTTTGGCAAAAGTTCATCGATTGCGAGTTGAATGGATCATTTCCGATCAAATAAATTAGGAACTGAAACGTTCCGAAGATCTCGCCGAATCGACGAGCCTTAATTATTAATCTTTTTAAAATACACAAAATCTGTTGGCACAAGAGGAGCGAGCCGAGCACGTCGCTTGTTAATCTTTTAAAAATACACCTGAATCTGTTTGTAAATATAAACAAATTTATGTTTCTAATAAATATTTTTTCATAATCTCAATTATTCTAAATATTTTTTAACACATTTTTCGAATCTTGTGAATATCCTGATTACCTACACTCAGATTATTCAGTAGTGCTTAGGTAGCGCTCACACATCCTGTATTTGTTTTGAAAACCATGCATATATAATAAAAATAATTTAATAATTTTCCCTAATTAGAATATATCATTCAAGATTTTTCTCTTTTTTCGTTTTATATGTCCGACAAGACATCTCTCGTAGACCCTAAAATGCAAGAAACCTTGAGGTTGATTCAAAGTACTGTGAAGGAATTTCAATATGAAGTGAATGCCACAGAAAATAATTTGAAGGAAAATTTTAACACACTCGTTTGTTCTTCTCATTCTTTAGTGGGGAAAAAAAATAATTCGAGCATAAATGAAGTAAATCACTTGAATTTAACCGGGCCTTTATTTTTTAATGAAGAGGCGATGAGAGTTATTTTTCGAGACAAAAAAATTACATTTCTAAATTTAGCAATGAAACATTTTAAAAATCTAAACGAAGGATATAAAAAAGATAAAAAAGGACGCATGAACGAAAATAGTATTCGACGTTCTCAAGAAATATATGGGAATACCGAAATTTTCATGTCATTTTCAGATGATATTTACGAACAAGGCTTTCGCCACATATATTTACCAAAATTTGGATCAGGAGTCATGCCTTCTCATAAAGAAGAATTTTTATTTCAAAAATGTTATTCTTCTAACGATGCGGCGGTTATGGACGATGCGCATTTTTTCCGTTTATTAGTCGACATCCCTATCACGTATGGTCAAATCATTCGGTTGTGTTTAGATAAAATTCAGTATTTTCATACTATTAACAATAACGCGTGTCCTGATGCAGCCACAAATGCGGATACTGAACTAATTATTAAATTTATACAACTTTGGATCAAAAATTGTGAAGATAGCATGGACCAAAAAAGCGCGATGAAATATCGTTCCTGTATGTTTTCCCTATTTTATTTCAACGCAGTATTATATATATGTAATGATGTCGGTGTTGGTGATATTAAATTATTTTCAGCAACACCAACGAATTACTTAACTCTAAAATTGTATTTTTTTTTGCGCTCGTATTACGTTACACCGGTCACCTACCTAAAGGAATTACAACTGTTTAAAAGATTGATAATAAATAATTTGAGCATGGCAAACATTCACCGCTTCTTGTATGACTCGTGGCTTTTAAGAGAAATGAATCTTTTTAATCGTAGAAAAAAGAGAACTTACAGTTTAAACACCGAAATGAATATGTATTTTAATGATTATTCTAGATCAACTCACCTAATTTCCTGTTATTCGCTTCTCGAAGTCTTAAAAAAATTATCGAGATCGATGGAAAACAGCGAAATGGAACTAAAACTGATTTCTGACGATGGAAGTGTGTCGATGAATAAGATTAATTCACTCAAGAATTCTCTGAAAATGGATTTTTTAAGTATTTTACTTCTTTATTTAGGGTTAGTGTACGGAATTTCCTGGACAAAAATTAAGCAGCTAAAATATCGCGACGTCGTGAATTTAGTTTTGGGTATTTTACCTGATAAAACTAAGAAGATTAGTCTTCCGCATGTCATGGGATTGCCATCGATAATACTTCTTTTACATGGAATTCGGCAGTCAAAAGTAAATCCATTCATCAAAAATATGTGCCCACAAAACGAAGCTCTCGAATTTAAATTTGGCCCTTTGCCGGATATAACCCCACCGCCGTTCGAAAATATTTTAATAAACGAGAGAGTACACACGACAAAAATAGATCGGGCCATCGATGAACGTTATAAATCTGATCGAAAATTTTCAAACCTCTTGTCTTTTATTATAAATAATTATTTTGAAGCAAGTTCTGAACTTTCAATTGATGAGATGCACGCAGTTTGTCAACGACTTTTCGATACCTATTATCCGGAAATAAATATAAAAGAGAAAAAGAAAGGGCATGAAAATAAACAACCGCAGTGGCAGTATCAGCGAAAACTGTTAGATAGGGAAATAATTCGCAAAGTCTTAGCGATGTTGCTACTAACAGCAGCAACAGCGCTGCTCGAGCTACAGTTGAAATGGTTGAAGGTAAAAGCAATCCAACCACCGATGAAGCGACTGATTTCCCTAACCGAAATTCGGATAGCCAAGAAAAGGTTCGCTTCGACGAATGTATTCAAGACACTGTGAACAGTTTGCGTAGTTTACATATGTGGGCCAGCCAGGGAAGAGAAGGTAGAGTCGGAAATGAAAATGGCGATCGTCCGAGCGCTTTATCTTTTCTTGACAACGTTGCACCCTTTCGAGAAAAAAAGAAAGCTGACGATACGCAAAAACCCGGTCAGGAGCGAGAAAATGATGATGATGATGACGATCCCCAAAGACAGGAGGAGGTGGAAAGAGGAAATGTTGCCGAGCCCATATCTCTGGAGCGGGAGCGGGACAAGGCTGACAAAATCCAAATACGACAGCAGAATGCAGAAAAAGTTCATGACGCCGAACAGTTTCAAGAGCAGGGGCTGCAAAAGGTTGTTGCATCCGACCAGCAGCAGCACCAGCAGAACCCGAGGCACCAGCAGAACTCGCAGCAACAACAACAGCAACAGCACCAGCAACAGCACCAGCAGCAGCAACATCACCAGCAGCAACAACAGCACCAGCAGCAACAACAGCACCAGCAGCAGCACCAGCAGCAGCACCAGAAGCGACAGCACCAGCAGCAGCGTGAAAAAGAGCTGGAACGAATATATAATATTGCGGAACCTTTGGAAACTATTTCAAAATCCGACCTACATTCCATTCTGGCAAACTCCTTAGCAATTTCGAGTGAAAACGAAACAAATATTTCAGCCGAAAGCAGAATTAAATACAATCAAAATTGTAATTACGGTCATCCTGAAAGAGAATTAGGAAAGGCAATGAAAAAAAAAAATTTGGAAACCATGTCGCCTGAAGAGGAGGAAGAAAATCCGATCGATAACGAGGCTGATGCCAATAGTAGTAGTAACAACGGTAGCAGCAGTAGTAGTAGTAGTGGTAGCGGCAGTGGCAGTGGCAGTGGCAGTAGTAATAGCGACAGTGAAAGCGACAGTGAAAGCGACAGTGAAAGCGACAGCGAGTCCGAAGACGAAGATAATCAAAAAATCGATTCCGCAGTAATGCATAACGTGAACGAAAGTAAATCAGGAATCGAAAGCGAAGGTAGGAGCTCACACAAAAGTGATTACGGAGAAGAAGAAGAAAAAGAAGAAGAAGAGGTTGATAAAAGTATTTCCCTCCTCTATAAAGCCAATCGAGAAGAAAATTCACCGACGTCATCAAAAATAGAGCGGTTGATGCATGCCGCTTCGACCATCATCGGCAATTGAAGCAGAAAGCATAACAGATGTAAGGGAGAAAATCGTAAAATAGAGAGAATATATTTTCGATGCGTTCATTGTATGCGGACTACTTTCAGTAGAGTTTGTATAATATAAATATCATCTAAATATTTTAGGTGTTTCGCATAATCCGTATTTTTTATATTTTTTCTTAATAAAGTGTTTTTAAACTATCAGAGCTTTAACATTTTCCTTTTTTGACTATCTAGGTGAGATTTCTCGCCACATACGCGAAATTATAGGTGTCAATCAAAATTTTGTTCTTATTATTAGTATTTGAAATATTTATAAAGGTAAAAATAATACACAAGAAAAAATTATCACTTAAGAGCCAAATTTTATTGAACAAAAAAAGTCAGAGGGGAATAGTCAACTCAATTTATGTAATATGGAATACTAAATTTTTTTATACATTCTGCTCTTTTTACCTTCAGCCGTTTTTTCCCCGCGATAATTTTCAGAATAATGGTCCGGCTGATTCATTTTTTCGATTGGCTGCACGGCACTATCCCATGATGAAGATTGCGGGTATTCAGATCTTTGAATATCTAATTCATCTTCTTCTTCACTCTCGGTTTCACTTCTCTCTTCATCTTCATCCGGATCATTTTCTTCTTCTTCATTTTCGCTATCGTTTTGGTAGCTATCTTCCTCTTCATCATCTTTATCTCCCACCACATTTTCGTACGTATGAAGCCCTAGTGTACGCAGGGTTGTTAAATTTAAAGTGATTAACTTCCAATCGCTTTCGGACAAAAGATATCTCACTCTACTTTCCCGCTCTTTCAAGAGAACGTTGCCTAGGCGTAAATATTTACCATTATATTGATCATAATTCTCGTTTTTAAACCCAGTTATAAAATCGATCAGTCCAATACTTAAGTCATATTCGTCCACGCCTCGTTGTAGAACGTGAGTAATTAATTTTCTCGATGTATTATTTGTAATGTTATGTAAAATGATGACGTGCGAATTTGTTGGTAAGCGAAAGGGAGATTTTTCTTTAGTTATATGAATGCAAGGCTTTATATTTTCAAAGTATTCCGGTCCCCCGCTGCACACTCGCTTAGAAAATTTTATGCTCTTGATAATATATATGCAGAGCTTTTCCACTAAATCGTAGTCAAGATCGAAAATAAGAAACGCGCAAAACCGAGGTTCAAATTTGTTCTTTTCTGAATATTGAACCCCGGGGTGCAACCAAGGGAACTTTTTGTAGTCCATTTTTCCGGTAAGGAACTAAATTTGAAAGTGAATATAAAAAAGGTCGGATCTCCTTATATTGAAAAGGTTTAACTAACTAAAATGTCTTTAAATATTAATAATTTTATTTTATCTAATCTAATAAAATTAATATTCAAAAGCGAATAAGTGATTAAATTAATTAATGGTTTTGAATAATACAAAACAAAACAATACTTATTCCCCGGCCTCTTCCTCTTCGTTTCCGCCGCCAAAATCGTATTCGTAGCGCATGCTAAATCTATTTGTTTTCTTCGGTACGAAATCATGAAGTTTTAAAGAGCACAAGGTAACTAAGTTCACGTCAATTAATTTAAAATCGGGATCCTCCATTTGAAATTTTTTTCTCCATTTGCAGTTTCCAAAAAAAATGCTGCTTATTTTAAAAGACCTGCTGCCTTGATATTGCTCATAATTCTCGTTAAATTCACCAGTCATGTAATCGATTTCTCCAATTTTTAAAGTTTTTGATTCTACCCCTCGTTCAATAACCTGGGCGATTACCTTGTGTGATATAATATTTGTGACGTTTTGCATGATCACGACGTGAGAATTAGCGGGTAACTTCTCCACCCTCTCTTCCTTAGTGATGTGAATACACGGATGTATTTCAGCATAGTGCTCCGACCCTTTTTCGAAAAGTCGCTTCGAAAATAAGATGCTTTTAATAGTATATCTAAAAATCTTTTCCAAAGTTTCAAAATCCAAGTCCAAAATGAGGAGGGCGCAAAATCTAGGAGGGTACTTATCAAAGAATTTAGGATCGATTTTTCTTCTCTGGTGTATCCACGGAAAACTGTTAGAGGCCATTTTTACTTTTAGTTAAAGAACTAAATCTTGGATATGGAATTATTTTTAAACCTTGATGCTATTTAATGTATAAACACTTAAAAATTGATCACCGCTACGAATAAGATATATAGATTATCGAACATTTTAAGCATTTGGAGATTAATCAACTCCGTACTAATCGTATAAATGATACAATATTATAGTAATAAAATAAAAAAAATGATAAAATAATAATAATAAGTAATAATAATAATGAATAATGAAATAATAATATATAATATATAATTAATCATCATAATAATAATAATAATAATAAATATAATAATAATATAATAATATACTCAATAATCTAAATCCTAATAGATAATAATAAAAAATATAATTATATACACGTTAGAAAACAAAGAGAGGAAGAGATATAAAAGAATGCAAATCGCACGTTAGATAATGAAAAATGTTTACCCGATTTCATGGATTCAATGCTCAAAAATAGTGGATGCGAGTCTTGCCTCTGGGAGACCAAAATTTTGAGCGCCGACCAATGGGAATTCGATGAAATGAACCGTTCGATAAAAATTAATTTTGGAGGTGAAAACGACGATGAGGAAAGAGTGACCCTTGACTTAACGCCCGCGCCGTATATCGACGAGAAAAAATACGAAGAAATTTTATTCGGTGTTCCGCTTTCCGTGGAATTTGTAACTTTAATTTTCTTCGTGAGAGACGATAAAATCGGTATTCTGAAAAAGAAAAGGAAAAAATTGTATATACTCGAAAAGATGGGTTTGGAATTAACGAGCCCCGTCTATTACGGAAACTACGCTTGTCATAGCGAACGCATCGAGTTACGAGCGAATAAGGGAATCTATACGCGATTGTCGACTTTAATTCCCGCAGTAAATTTAAACACCCGTTCACTGTTCTGGTCTTTCGCCAACGTAGTTAGGTTGGAGGAGAATAAACCTAAAAAAATTCCTATCCTTTACGGTTGCCAAAAATGCAACATACTAAGCTTCTCTCAATCGGTTAAGCAAACGATTATACCGATATACGGCTTTTCATCCGACGCCGAATTAAATTATTATTTCCCGTCTTCGTCGGACTCGGCTGTTGGCGGAGGTGGAGGGGGGGTGGGAGGTTTCATTTTTCACGATGGGAGAATTAGGCTAAAATTCGACTCGATGAAACGAATAAACGCGAACTTTTCGGCTAAAAAATATCTTATCGACGATCTTCGCTTATCGTATTACAGCCGCAACGAGGGTGGGAAAAACTTTTCTTCGCCACCGCTTCCGAAACTCGAAGGCATTTTGTTCGCGGAAGGTGTAAATGGCGGCGGCGCCGCGGGCGCTCGAGACGTTTCGTACAATAAAGCTTTAACCCCTAAAAGCGATAGCGAAAAGGGGGCGAAAACAAAACGAGAGATCGCGAACGCGTTTCTCGATGAGGTAGAAACATTGTTAACCGACGAAATCGGAGACGCGCGATTGGTTCTTCAGGACATCAATATGTACGAAAAAATTCGTCAAATCATCGAATTGGCGGTTGCGTTTGGCACGAAAAAGCTGTTTGTGGTCGATTTACTCTAAATTTTCTTTTTCTCCGATTCTAGTTAAAATTTTAATGTGTCTCATCAGTGTAATATAATAATTGCGTCATCGTGTCATTTTATGCTTATATACGTTTACGAAAAGGCTTCGAGATTAAAATATATCCAAACCCTACGTATATACCTAGCCTGACGGGACGGACGTATGATAGTACGATCGATCCAGCAAAATAACAATATTCCATCCTCCTGATTTAATATCTCTCTGTGCTTTTATTAATGTTTTTTCTTCGATAGCGTATACGTTTTCCGCTTCACGACAAATAGTAAGGCAGTTTATTGCAGAAAAAATTTGATCAGTGAATTTTTCTCCGAAACATACTGGACGCAACGCACGAAAACCCAAACAAGTCAACATACTCACAATTGCCACAGTATATAACTACATATAACTCATAAGTTTTCACAAAATTGACTACCTAAAATTCTGAAATTCCACGACGTCGACGCCAACGGACCACGTAAAAACCCGTTCAAAGTTCGTCGGAGCTTTGATAAATCAAACTCACAAAAGCGAGTAATCGATAACGAAAGATCAAATCCATTGTCCGCGCACACCACCCTTACCCTCCCGCGGATTTCTTTCTTCCGCCTTGCATCTTCTCCCCCTAACAAAATGTAAAATGCAATTATCTCAATTTTAACGAGTAGGAATTGTTCTTCTTATTAACGATTAGGGATCTGATATACCAGCATATTCTCATCGACTATAAATGTGTTGTGCAGATTGATTACTTCTTTTCGTTTCAGTGGATTAAGAGTCTATAAACTATTCTTGTGAATGTCACTCTGGCCTGAGTATTATATTATCCCGTGTATCAAATTAGCACTTAATTTACCGGTTAAATAATTGAGAAAATGGGATCTATACGAAATATTCCCGCCGCATATGTCCTCGATGGAAGTGGCTCTCGATTTTCGTCGCACGCCCTTTAAAGGAAAACGGATTTTACATGCCCTCGATTTTGATAGACCGCGGAGAAAAAACGACGACGATTTTGACGGAGGGTGGATGGTGGCACGAAATCCAATAACAATACAAAATGTATATCCGGAACAGGGGGAGGAAGCAGTGGTCGTCTGTGGTCCTGGCTATGAGAGCATATTCCTGTGCATGTATCTCAATAATATTTTTCTCTGAAAAAAAAATTTGAAACATAATTTTAGATAATATCCTTTGTAATTAAATAATTTTTCGTAATATGATAATTCGACAAGATGAAATCCGAAAAAATATGGATCAAGTAACAAAATTTCTGCGCTAAATCTCTTCAGTGAGTCAACGCCATTGTACACAATTGCAAATCACTCCTCCATAGGTTAGCCTACAAGCTGATATATATCCTTTTCGTAACAGGTCGAAAAAACTTGTTGAGGCAAGTACTGCTCGCTCATTGATAAGCTCGGCGTACGAGAAATTTTCCTATTATATTTTAAACATTCCTAAAGCTGAAGGCGACTATGTATTGAGAACTGCAGGACTATGTTATTTTTTGCATCTGACTCTGATATATTGTCTTACAATTCATTACCAATGAACTCAACGTGGGTCTTGCGTCAGAACCTTTCTCAGTGAGTGTAATAGTAGTTGTTGGTCAGACGTACGATCATAATTTTAATCTAATGATAGAAATAGAATTCTAATTATAACGCCCTTCGAGTCATAAAATAAAATTCACATATAAATGGACTGCTTTTTTTCCTCCGAATTCAATGTTGTGGAAATCATTTATCTCGTCAATAACGGATCATATGGTATCCGAACATTTCAGGTTGAGGTGAAATAAAAAGATTTTTTTATTAAAACGCTTCTGAGACAGCAGTGTTATTACGTAATTAAGATCGTGTGCTCAGACTCGATGTTTTTATTCTTCAAGCTCTTGGGATGTCAATTCTCCAAAAAACAGCGTCAGCTCAATACACCCAAAACCGACTTTCATACTTAACCTATTTATGATTACTCCAGAAAGATTTCAGTTTCCTAAAATAACCGAAAGAAATCAAACGAGTAGATCCAAATTGCAACAAGACGATCTCAGTTGCGCTTTTATGCGGAATATTTTAACATAACACCGAGATACTCAGATACGTCAATCTACTTCCGTATTGATAATGTGACTTATAATAGCATTTCATCGAACTTTAGTCGGCGCTGAATGAGTTCTAGATGATACTCGGAAAAAAATTTAATTTGGGATAACCGCAGGACAGATACAATAATATGCGCGATTAATTTCTTATTAATGTTAACAGGAGCGCACTTCGTAGTACATAGGAATAATACCAATGGACAGAGATCGACATCGTACGGCTTGCGTTTTATTAATAAAATTCAGATATCAACAGCACTCGTGATTTGGTTTTCGATAGATTGTGTTAGAAATAAAATAAACCATCTTGTTGAAAAGAACACTCATGCTTCATTTACTAATATAACGATATTTACATGAATTACAGTGTCAGAAAAAATCATATATTGACTAGGATTGGAATATTTATATAAACACCGCTTACTCGGAATTGACGCGTAAATTTCATGGAAATTCGCGACGAACCGTCCAGCTGCGTAGCGGCAATATGACAGATCGTGGAGACATTTCAGTAAATATTAAACGTGTTAACAACAATCATAGATCGAATTTTGGGGACCAAAAGCTAGATGGTTAGTGTTGTACAATTTGAAATTTCTCGACGCTTAGGTCTTTTCAAAACTATTCTTTGCACGTACCGTTACGAAAATACTTCGGTGAAATAGTTTCCTAAATTGGTACCGGCCCAAGGTTTGGAAGGAATAATGTACTCTTTATATCTCCTGAGACTTAAAAGATAGAACTTTAGATTTTTGTTCTGCCGTTCATTCGTCGAGAAATCGTAAGACGAAAAACATACCTTAGTGTTTCTGAATCTATCTTAGACGAAAGCGAACGGAACTTGGTTTAAACCCAAATAAAACGACCGAAAATTTATAGCTTAAGTAAAGAAAAACTCAATTACTGCGATAGATGTCCTTATTCAGAGTCCTGATCTTCAAAATGACATTAACACGGGCGTGCGCGAGTATATTTCGATCGACACGTCGATGTACATCTCGAGTCGTTTTTGAAAATCCTGAGCTGAAACCACTTACGAAAAAAATAAACAACTGAGAAACCATATATCCGTCGGAATATCTACTGACGACGGAAGAATATGGTGTCGTTGACGAGGTTGATAAGGCTGCAATGAGATGAAACGATGGAGCGCGTCGTCGTGTGATCTATCGAGCACAAGAATAGGGATGGAATTATAAAAAAATACAGGCGGTCCGCTCTATACGTGCCTATCGCGGTGATTCATTAGTCGGACTCGGCGGTCTCCCAGGTTATTGTTAAGTGATCGAGTGCGTACGAATAAAATCTCGGTTTTCTGGTTCGTTCTCCAGCTCCGGTTATTAATTTTAATGCACGGCTGATCTGAATAAGTGACTTTATTCATAAATTGTAATATATTTAAAAGTAACCTATAAAAACAAGTTATTATATTTTTAGTTATCGAGTATAGGTACTCGCCATGATATAGACGTAAGCAGCTCGGGCTCGAGTATAACTTTTTCCAATCTCCAGTAGGCTAGGGTCAATTATATTCTACTACAGAATGAGGATAAAACTTAGCTTATTCATAATCACTTATCGATTTAATTTCGCTTATATATTAGTCGTTATTAGTTCGTAAGGTTTATTCCCTATCTTCACTCTTAGAATATTATGTAATTTCTTTATCAAAGGATATTTCGTGTTATATTGATTAACTCCAATAAAGTTAATAAATCATTTTTCAATATATTTTTTTTTACATCATTATCTTAGCTTGTTCTAGGGATATATATTTAATACATCGTAACTCGATCTTAATATTTAAATAAAAAAATAAATTAAATAATAATTAATAGTGATGATCAAAGTAAATCTTGAAAAAATAATCTGATAAATGTGGCTCGGAAAGATCATTACTGATACATACGCGAAATTATGGATGTAACATTAGTTATGCTATGTTCATGCGAATTCAATCATCGCGTACATCATATGCTCGTCGATAGCATTCCGTGAGCACATGTTTATTTGGTTAAGGTGTTGTGATAGGATAGGAAAAAAATATCGAGTAAAGAAATTGACGTTTTATTTGATCGACTTAAGAAAAGTATTTATTAGGTTGCAATTTTTTTGTCATTTTTTCTCCTACGTGAAAATGAGGTTAAGGCGAGCAAAAATTTTCCGAAAAATTAATAATGCTTCGGCCCTTTTTGGTTGGCAAAAGTGCCTTTCAAAATCCTATTTCGCGTAAGATTTATAAAAGCTGGTTGCCGCCGAGCTATCGTCGCATACATGGAACATTCATATACTAGGCGTCGACACAGCTCCCTCTTTTTTTAAATGCGATTGCACACTTCGGCCTCGCGTTTCATAGTGTGATAAATTAGGATATAGTGTTGCAATGTTGCTCCGTCCCTGACTTGTCGGCCCAGTTGAAGGGTTTGTGAGTGTAAAATATTTATTATGGATCAAAAACCGGCCACCGCCATGTTATTCCAATTTCATGATGGAACTAAGGTTTTCTAGTCCAGTCTTCGAGTTCCAATGTCGCTTGTTATTAGGAACAAACGATAGTATTTTGATTGGGACGTCAAATAAAGACGCAACACCTCTCGTGTGATTTTGTAAAAATTATCGTGCCGCCTTTAGAAGCTGAATTGGCGTCATTAAAAGGATTTGGTAGTCGAATAAATTTCACGTTTACGGCCTCCATGCACCCTATATGATCATTCGTTCTGGGGACTTACAAATAAATTGAAACTATCATCCCGTTAAGTATTCGCAACTGCAGTTTATTGATTAGCTGAACACGTTTATGTGGCAAGTGCTAGGTGATCAGCTTACATAGGCTCACATCGGCATAATCGCGATGCATTCCGGAACCCTGTACAATGTGGTTCAGTGGCAATTCTGTTCTCAATTTTCTCTGCTTTTCTATACCAGTATTCGCCCAGGGAATACGATCTCTAAATTACCGTAATCACTCCCGTAACCTCTCTGCTGCCGTTTTATACGAAATACGTACTTTATAGACATTAGAATAAATCAAAAATGTCCCTTAGATTGATCCGCTTTCAAGGTAACTAACCGACATTGAACGACTCCAGCCTTTTGTCTTTTTCGAGACGATTAATCGAGTTTTTGGAAAATTAATCTCAGAGAGGCGACCAATGCCCTCGAGTAGTATGGAGCTTTTTCTTTTCAGCACTCGCTCTACGTCTTCCGCGAATATCGCTCGCTTCGGATCTTTTTTCAATTTCTTTATTTCGTACGCCTTTTCGCAACAGTTCAATTTTTTAACGATCGCCACCAAATCTTCCTTTACGAAATCATTTACGATTCTAGTGTTCACCATCGGCGATACAAACCTCATATCTTTAGATACACCGAGGAAAGTTTTAAAGTTTTGCAGTTTCAGAACGATGGTGTTTGGTGATAAACGGGGCAACAGAGTCTCCGTGCAATACTTCATCAAGACGACGCATGCTTTCAAACGATCCTCGTAAGATTTCATGGCGTACACGTTGACATTTTTATCAATAAACGCTCTTAAAATATCGTTTATATTTTTTTCACAATCCCTGAAACCACTTTTACGTCGACGCTCATCGACGACGACGAAATCATAAAACTTTTTCCTCTTAGAATATTTTAAATACCTTTTTAAAACTCGTTTGTAAAAATGGTGCAACTTTCTTCTTTCACGACTCATGACGCGTGTTTCTATCGCGTACGCGTTACTCGCAGAAAGATGAAAAAAAGAATTTATATCACCGGAACTTTTATTAACTAAAAAATTTATTAAGCAAAAGTATTTTAAGTATCTGTGGCCGGTGGCGGATCGTCTTCGGTGAGGTGGTACGAAATTTTATATCTGTCGACGTCGTAAATATTTTGCCACCACATAGACGATAAAATATTTTGCATACACCGATACAAGTAGTTCGTCGACGAATGAACCATTTTCGCATCATCGATTATGTTAGGGTTGGTGTTGACGATGGCGTTATGAAGAATTACGGGCCGCATACGCAACTTCGATACGTCGATATTTTTCAAAGAAAAATTGTAGGTGAGTCCCATGTCGAGAGAATCAACCTTGGATTCGTCGAACCAAAAATCTACGAGCTGATTATACTTCACGTCCTCAATACTCGACGCTCTCGTTAATTTACAAATGGAGGAGGAGGAGGAGGAGGAGTTTCGCTCGACGAAGTCTTCTTTTATTCTAACGCTATTGTCGATTTTATTTATTAGCGTAGTGTATGTGTTATTTTCCAAGGGGTCCCAGTGGTACAGGGACGTGGGGGCCACGAGCTGATTAAAATTTCCTGCGGTTGAATTAATCTTCTCCAAAAGAAGCGTATCGAATTTTTTTTCAACGTCTTTCAAACCCACGAGAGTGGCGTAGCTTCGGTACCTCCTGAAAAAAGCGGCGGTGCCCAGGAAAGAGGTATACGACGGGAATAGTTTCGCCTCTTTCTTGTTCCACATCTTTTGGTCCGAGCACAACAGACTTCGATTTCGGACGAAAGGGTTGCGACTCGACGAAAAGGGCGTCGACAACGTTGACTTTGAAATGCGAGTGCTAGTCATCACGGACGTGTGCTCCGCGAAAAGCCTCGTTTTCTCGAATAGACTAATCATATTTTTAATTTTTAAATTATCGGGATATTTATTTTTTTCGTAAAAATCGTTAAAAAGAGTATGCATCAAGGTTTCGTGGCCGCCTATAACGTTACCGCTGATCAATCTAGAATTTTCTAGCGCCTGATTAATCAGGAGGTCGAAATCGATCGGGTTTTGAGGTG
Source organism: Trachelipus rathkii (assembly GCA_015478945.1). NCBI lineage: Eukaryota > Metazoa > Arthropoda > Malacostraca > Isopoda > Trachelipodidae > Trachelipus > Trachelipus rathkii. The sequence goes on along the minus strand of JABUQX010049082.1, from coordinate 44,699 downwards.
TAAAATTTCCCAGAACGTTTTCGACGGGATGGACGTAAAAAGCCGCTCGCGATGGAATCGGCCCGAACGTTAGGCTCGGAAGAGTGTCTCCGAAATGCTCGTAAATAGAAGGAACTTTAACGTTGACGCCACCGCCGCCGCCGCGTCCGCCGTAGTTCATCGGAGCGGGATAATTAATTTGGTCGACGGGGAGGTATAAAACGGCTCGCGTAGCGTTCGTATGATCTTGGTTTGGTGGTAGAACTATCGGCGAAACTATACTCGTGGCGTTATTCCTTAGGTTCGTAATCCAAGACACGGGGCCGTCAGTGTATGACCTATAACATTTGACGGAGTCCGACGTAGGTAAGACCGTCGTCGTCGTCGTCGTCTTCGAAAGCTTTCCTTCGACTTTCTTCTTCGGACGTAGACCGATTAAAGGCGCGCTTCCCGCGAACGGCGTCGATTCGTCGCCGTAAAGCGCGTTGCAATTTTGTGAGGAATTCGGATGGCACGTATATTCGTCGATGTCGTACGTCACCTGCGAATCGTCGACGCGAGTTAGTTTGCACGGATTAATAAAACATTTCCCCCCCGGATTCATGTGATAGAGGGAAGGAAGATTCTCAGGACGAATCTTCAACATCGAGTTACCGTTGACGTCCATCCCCCTACATCGGCAATGCAACATATTCCTCGCGAAAAAATTCGGGTCGTTGATCATTTCGACGTACTGAGAAACCGACGCCTTATCTAATTTTTTAAAGAACTCGGCTTTCGATAAATCCGCGTGCGTTAGAATGGGCTCGCCGTTGGCCGCGTCCACCAAATAATTAACGCCCTTCCACGCGGGATTATACCTGAATTTGAACGGATCGTATCGGCAAGCCACGTTAGTCGTGCACCGGGATCCGCCGAAATAATTCGGATAACGGCAGTGACATTTGAACTTTAATTCGCTGTCGTCGTAGACTAAAAATCCAGCAACGTTGCTGCACCGCACGCCCTTATCGTCTCGGGCGGGAATCGTTGGATAAGAAAAGGCCTTTCGCGAAACGTGACAATATTTTTTGGACTCCTCTAGTAAGGTGTTATTGAAGATCCCTTTCACGTTGTCTATGAGGTAAGCATCTTTCGATTTGCAAAAGACGACGCAGTCCGAGTCGGTCGCGTCATTTGAACCGATTTCCGTCGGTTTATCCCAACACTTGGTAGCACCGGTTGATTTGAGTTTCGAAAACTCGTTCCCGCTTTCGCTTTCGTCGGATAAAATATAGTTCCTTAGAATTAATAATTTATCCAAGCTTCCTCCGATCTTCGTCGTTAATTTCGACAGCTTTGCGCTGTCGTTGGAAGTCGGTGGCACGTCTTTCTTCCCTTTCCGTCCCTTCTTATAGATGACATCCTTAGTGATATCGATGCCCCGAGTTCGAACGCCTCTAGGCAAATTAAAGGGGTTGCCATCCTTTGTTAAAAAGGTGTAGTTAGGATAGTGGCGAGTTACGGTAATATTCGAGGCGTTTTTGAGTTTTATTACTTTACTTATTGCGCGCTTGAGGTTTAAAGGTTTTAAACGACCCTCGTTTTTTATTCGCCGTTTCGTCTCGTCGTAAAGAACGACCGGGTCTCTATCGACTATTTTCGCGACGAAGCGATTCGTAAAAATGAAAAATAATACAACGGAAAAGGAGAGAAGGATTAGCAAAAAAAGGCCAGTAAAATTCATTTTTAACGCTACGTGAGCGAGGATTTTATTATTATTTTCGTTTAATCGTTGAATTAAATATTTATATTATCATTATAATAATAGGCGAGTACTAACAATAGCAGCATTTTTCCTTTTCGATTTCGAGGGGAAGAAATTTTTTATTTTCGATATTTTTGTTGAAAAAGCTTCCCTGGTCACTTTCTCCCTCTCCGCTCTTAATGACCAAATTTACGAGGGATTGCCATTCCTGCTGCTGGTTCAAATGTATCGTCGACAATTTTTCCTGGTACCTTCGTCTATAAGAAGACGCGTAATTTTCGGGGTCGCCGGGAATTTTAGAACGGGCGACGTTGCGGCCGATGGTATTTCTGTTCAAAACTTTGAAACCTGATGCTTGCTCATATGTCACATGGAATGCGTTTAAACAACCCTTGTTTCGATTCAATTCTCCCAAATCCGTTCATGAATCCTAAGACTCTTTATCTCATTATATAAGCCCTGCCCGCTTCTTTTGCGTTATCGTTTAAGGAATCGCAAACGCCATTATCCCTTTAGCGTGAAAAAGCCACGCACTTTCTCGAAGCCTCCTTTACAAATCTCGCGCGTTTTAATTTTCTGGTCTCCGCGCTTCGCGAATAGATGAGGCCAAGTATTACCCTTGTCATCGTCCGTCTATGATGAACCCTCGTCGTGACGTCTCGATTGCGAGCCGTCATACGTACGTCTCGTATCCCCTTCTACGCTAACCCCGTCATCCTAAGGAGTATGTCGCGATATGCATGACGTGATTAAACAAATGACTCAAATCCGTATTCTCGCAATTCGCGTGAGTAGAAATGTCCGTAAGACGAATGAAAGAGACACATTGATTAAACTTTGACCAGTTAACTTTCCCGTAACATCAGTTGCATAATCTCTCATATACCGGAAGATTTTGATATTTTTATTTCAGCTTTCGAGGGAGAGCTTAAGCCCGCCGAAAAATTATGAAGAGCCCCATAACAACGATTACTGAGGCTAGGTGACACTTTCCCAGTCTAGGTTGGTTACCATGCACCTATATTAGCAAAACGTTACCTCATATCAGTTAAACTGCAGTCCATTATCACGCAGCAGAGCAACATAACTCATAAATCGTAATGGCAGCGAATTTCGAGCCTTCACGCATGTGTGACACATCAGGAATGAGAAAATATCTAATGAATATTTTATACCAGCCAGCATATAGATTTTCGTTAACATGTCTCTGCAGTACATACTGAGTCGAACCAACGCAACGATACTTAACGCAAAATATCCGACGAATATATCTATATCTCCTTTGGTTAGCACAATATAAGCGGTTCACTCAAATGCACACGCTCAATATATCCAATCGCTCAGCGTTAAATAGATATGATAAGTTATAAGGACCGACAAATTTATGGTGAATCACCGACTGCCGTGACGTATTTACTTCCTAATTCTTCACGGGCGTTGTGTCACTAATGTTGTCAAATCTCCTTATGAAGAAGCGGCCCACTCTCGAAGACCCCCCCGCGTACCATTCTATACTACTCAAGCCCGACAAACATTTACGTAGCTGTTTGAAGGAATCATCGCATGTGGTTATCGACAAGAGTTTCGATTTGTTGCCTAGACCGGTAAATTAGATACTGATATATTAAACCGCTCAATGATAAGTAGCAATACAGCGCTCATTGTCGACTCCAAACTAGCAGTGAAACAACCAGCGCGATCTCTCAGTCGTCGGTTCGTATTGATCGTACTATTAATAAAATATTTAAGAGCTTAATGAATTTCTCCCTCTGGGACGAACTGCCCCCAGGTGTTGAATCATCTTCTCACTTCTGTGCACGCCCATTAAATATTCATCTCAATCAATTATACTATACTTGTCTACATCGTCGATTATGAGCCTGGCACGAGCAGCAAAACTAAAACGAAATGACCACGGAGACTAAGAGAATAAACATCCGCGCTCTGGATCTCTCGCTGCCAGTATCTCCGCTGAGCCGTTTTTGTTACCTTGCACGATCCGCCTACATTCCTAGCCATTAATCATGTACGATACTACAGTATAATGCGAAGCTACCCTAACACGTACACTACTGATTCGCGACCAATTTATCACCCCAGACGACATCAAATACTCTTGCTTCAACACAATCGAAATCTTAACAATGCTACGCCAAGCCTCAGTGAGATACTTGCAGATTGCTGCGTTGTTTTACGGTATGTTAAGGCACTCGCTTACCTTCCGAGCACCTGTTCTACTTTATAACGATGATATTGCCATCAAAAGATGGGATAATTCATTCGACTCAGTCTAGTTCGCTGATCGAGCGAAATGATGCCGATTTATACAAGTATCTTAATCGAGTACAATTAGCAGAATCAGTCAGCCTCTTATATTCGCGTCTCTTTACAATCGATACCTTCCACCCCGACAATCAGCGAAATAATAAATCCAGAATACACCTCTCGCTCCATTTAGAAAGTTTTCATCAATCTCCTATACAAGCGGAGGAACCTAATTTGTAACGGAGAAACTAGAAGATTGATACACAACTTTCTCGTCAAGTGACATAACATATCAAAACACCCATTTTTTCTTTGTTAGATACTTTCTTAATTTCCTATAGTCATCGTATGCATTTTATTACATACAGTGCGTAAGATTGAAAAACAGTTGTGTTTTTAAAATATCTGCTATGTTTAATTTCTTTCCTTAAGCACCAGTTATTCTATAATTCAGATTCTTACGTCTACAAGCCGATCTAAATGTGCTATTCAATTTAATGAGATCCTGCACACGAGAATTTTCCAAGGAAATATCTCTGCCTCTATAACCGTATATTATACCAATACGAAATAGATTTTGACACTGTAAAGTGGATATTTGTAGTGCGAAGCATGACATTCCGTATAATCGTTCGATTATTTAAACTAAGACTTACCGCCTACATATCAATTCTAATAGTATGACGACCATCTCAATATTATACTGCAAATATTCTCCTATTCCAACAGTTTACTAGATCATTCACAATGGCTTTGAAAAGAGATTTCATCAGCTCGCATAAGATTATAAGTTCAGTAGCAACATGTCATATACATGACCCGTCTGGAGTTCAGAATTCAACATAATACAGTGATTATTCCGCAGGAATAGATCGATTTGGTCTTCGATGCTTTTCATACCATTCCCAGATGATAGACTGAAGGTATGATATGTCAACTGAGTGAATAGAGTTTAATGAAAAATGATTCATAGCCTGCCAAATCTAATCAGTAATCAAAGATGTAGTATAGTATACCAATTAGATGATAATAAATCGATATATCTAAGTACTCAACCAATCATATTACCAACAGCCCACTATTAGATTCAGAACACACGCAATAAACTGCGCGCACTTGACCTACAACGCACAGGCCGATAGGAATCACGACCTAAAGAATGGACCCCTATGCGTAGACTGATATACACCAATACATCAAGAAGTTTCCCAGCGAAGTCGCGGATGTGTAGTATGGAGCTTAGCGGAGTCCAGTAACTAATATCGCTCGATGCGCATCCGTGATAACATATACTGTCTTTAATTCTTCATAACTATCGGTCACTACTGCCTACCCTCCCGTTCCCAAGGCCCCGTCATAGTATCTTACATCGTATGCGATCCAATAACTACTCTAGACACATGCCACTTAATAGGAAAGAGTACCCAGAGACACAGTTAACCGTCACTGATACGCAAGCGAGTTCCTGCCAACCATCCCAGAGCCGAAAAAATTCCCATCAAGCTCTTATTCAAGATCATTCAACCAAATGTAATTCTTATATAACGACTAGGTTTCAAAGATCGCACAATTGTAGAAAATACAAACGTAGATTCACACATAGACGAGTCTCGCTGCGAAGACCTAATCAGTTCATAAGGAATTCTTCATCATCACTCCCTTTACGAACGAATATAGGATTAATCCTAGGTAGACTCCACATGAACACGTAACGGAGGTATTATAGACAATATGCTATATTCCACGATTCAACTGCAGAGCCGCAGCCTCCATGACACCAAGACCTATGCGACCTCTACAACGTCTTTAGTTAATTTTATGCCATGCCGGCCTCCACTAACAACGCGTCCTCAGTGCATCTGCCCGGCCGCCTATCGCGCACCGCCCTCTCAATACACCCATATCAGGTCGCTTCAGCACGACTGCCGAGTTGCAACAAGCCGTATGCGAAATATTAGCGAAAGTGTTACATGTGCCTACATATGATACATTGCACACACTCATTCGAGAGCGATTTTTGTACGTTTTTCAGGAGCGAGGTAGTGGAATGACTTCAGTAAGCATGCAAAAGTCAGCGTTAGAGGAAAAGCTAGAGCTAGTCTAGTCAGAGAGTAAATTGTGCACTTTATATCATGTTTAAAGAGATGTGAGCATAGCACTCGCCAACGGAACAAGATATGCGACTAAGAAGGAATAGTAATAGTATAGACTTAGGAAAACCAACTTATGATATTGCAATTGGTAGACATAGTATTACGTCATATTGATCCGAAGCAAAATTTCGAGTACTTATACGAATACCCGACACGAACACGCAGTCAAACGTGTCCATTTGCAAAACGAGACAATATGATAATGCTCTTACCCTATACTCTGTGAGAGAGCAGATATAAGAAGAGGTGAGTTTTAGACGGATGACTAGTAATTAATAGTAGATGCTATAAGCAAAACGCCTAGTCAAATGATGAGCCAATATATCGACGTGTCGCTATACTTATCATATTATGTTTTAAAGGTAACGCTTCCCTATATACGGTAAAGTAGGATAATACATAGTAAATATAACAGCCTCTTTTTCATCATCGAGTTCTACTATTTGTTAAGTATACTCGAAATCGTAGCTTCTCCTAGATTAGTGCGATATATATATTTAACCCATTAACAAATAAAAAGTTAAATATTGTATATAAGTATTTGATGTGGCTGTTCAAATACGACACCATACTGCATATTATGACAGAAAAAATTTAATCGATGATTAGAACGCTAAAATCGCTAAATCCCACTTCCATTGTATCCGGTCTATACGTATACTTTTAAATTGAACGATTAAACTCCAATAAAGATAATAGGTAATGTATTTTATCCTTCCCTGCAGACGAAAACCTCTCTTACACCCAGTCGTCTTGTAAGAACTATTACTCATAGATTACCGCGCTGATTCCTGTGTACCTAATTAGCTGTAATAATTAATATACGAAACTCTGAGAGAAAACGCGTTCACTATACTATCGTTTCGTAGCTGACGACGGACGATCACGTCCCATTTGTAATTAAATAATAATATATATCATCGTATTCCTACTATCGGTAGATACATACATAAATTCATCTCGTTTCTTCACCGAATTATCCTACATAGGAGTATAAAAGATATATCGAGTAATAAATCTTTATCTCCGAAAAACGAATACTTTTTTATGATATATCATACGTAATCTCCGCTAGTCTCCAGCGCCCTGACCCTTAAATATAGAACTTGTTAATAATTATCATCTTTACCGTAGTTATACATCGGATTATGGCGAAGAAATGCCTAAGACTTCGTCGATAATTCGGATTAGAGCCCGGAATTCTTAGACTATAGATTTATATCAAAGACCGTCTAATAAATGAAACCGCTATCGCCATCATTCCTTTTTTCGCGGTTTTTAGGATTGAGAGAAATATATATAAATAAACTCAATAGTAACTGAATATCAATGTTAGTAAAAAGATAAATTAAAAAAAAATATATTATATATAATAATACGTTTATTATTCATATCTATATACTTATATTTATAATATAGTATAAATTAAAAAAATAAAGAAATAATTATATACGATTATTTATAAATACTATGTAATATAAAAACGAAAAAAAAAGATTTAATTAATAATTATCGTTATATTTATTATTATCTTATTTAATAAATCGATAAAGTCAGAATCTATTCTGTATTGAGTAAGCACAAAAGCATACCTAAATCAACATAATATTTTCTCCTATAGATATAACTATATTACGACCATCTCGCTGTATTACGCATAATGGCTTATTAGATATAGATAATAAGGAATGTCTACGTCCACGATAGTAATTATCTGAACGACCCCTGTCGCCGGCTCTACTCTGCCCCGTAGCTATCCCTCTGTTATATTATTATGTCCTCCAGTTCGATCCACCCCGAATATAATCGGTCTATCAGCTACCGCTTCGTCCATTTCCATTTGCCACACCGTAACACATTATAATCTCTCTTTTGCCTCTTTCATTTATTGAATCTAAAAGTAAAGTATATATTTGATCACCGCTACTAATAATTATCTGTCTAATTTGAATAGTTTCCAGCAGCTTATAGTATGTATACCTTATATTATTCAGTCGCGTTCGAGATACTAGCCACCCCCCACCGTCATAGTAGCCAAAGCACGCCCGAATGAGTTTCTAACATATCGCTCTATTAAATTTTGTATATATTATAGCGCGTCCTAGTCTATCGTTAAAAATTTCCTTATTACAGTAGAAACACTATCCCTCCCCTCTTAGTAATTAGTATTTAAATCGTAGCGACAATTAATAACCATCCTCTAGAGCGACGAATATATCCAATGATACTACTTTAAAACCGTAAAAAATTCTCGCGTCTGAGTTATATATAATAATATATAGCGAAGTAAGCGAACTGTGCGTTTCCCGAAATTCATCAATAACCGATATTCTAATGACCCCGAAATAAGTAGATATAAGAAAGATATTTAAAATTTCATGTTCGCGTACTCGTCGTAGCGCGCGAATTCCGCTATAATACGTTTATTTGGTCGAGCGACGATTATATAGTAATAAGGATCACTATCGTTATTCTTATCGTCTCCCCTCTATTATATATATATAAGAGGCGAATATTTTCTTTGACTTTTCCAAGCAGTCCATATAAATAAGCGTAAATAATACGTAAATTACGACGCTCATTCTGTTACATAATTAAATCGATCGTCAAGTTTGCAGCTCCGAAAGGGTTATTCTGTCCATTAAGCGATATATAAAATAATATTTCCTTCGCGCTTTGACTTTGATCGTTCGAAAACAAAATACATAGTACACGGCCTAAACGCTTTCATTCTCTGTTTTGAGTAATTATAATGTAATACCCTTAAAATTATTTGCAGTTTTTCCTCTCGCGTACGCCCGCAAATGGTTGGCGCAGATGGTGATCAAGTTGTATTTCACGACATTGTTTATAAGTTTAACGTCTGATACCATCCTCGTTAACGTCTCGAACAGAGGCGTGAGAATATGTTCTACTTGAAGAGCAATTTCTCTTCTAACTTTAGAATTACTAATGACGCTCTTCCTAGAGGCCCTTTTTTTCGCGCGTGTCCCCTTTGTACACGCAGAGTCGGCGGCGCTAGCTTTCGCGCCAACTTTTCCGAAAGCCGTATTTAAATCGCGTTCAAATTCCCGCAACATTTCGAAAATTTCACCTTTTTCCGACCGATTTTTAAGGACATATTCTAATACCCATGAGGATATTCCGTGTAGACGTTCGTTCCTAACGAGAGTGCCTATAAGGTTATCAAAAAACGTTTCGGAATTTGATGGAATAATAAACACGCGACGTGGCGGTTCGCCTTTATTCGGGCGAGGCGTACTATAATTTTCAACTTCATCGGTGCTGGTAGAGGCGCCGTCAATATTCGGAGTCGATGCCGATATAGTAGTCATTGTTACTATTTTTTTTAATTAAAAAAAATGTAGCGAGAAAGGTGTTTCTAATTTTTTTTAAAAAAGGTTTATTATTTAGAAGAATCTAATATAAAATAATCGTTGTTATTTTTATGAAACGAGAAAATAAAAAAAAAATTATTCCAAAAAAATATTTATTTTAGTTGAAAAGCAATTTTCCAAATATTTCGTTTAACAAAAATAATATAACGCCCGCTAGACACTATCTATACGCGTGTATAAATTATCACTTTTAGATTTTAGCTTTCTTCACTCCTCTGTTACTCTTTTTATTATTGTTTGATTTTAAATAGCCCAGTGTTTTTCTTTTTCTCGAAACTGGATCGGAATTACGAATGTCTTTCAAAGAAACATCTACTTCATCATTATTGATGTCACTTATATCGTCGTGTTTCTCTTTGCGAATGGAAATCTCTTCCTCTTCATCATCTCCATCTTCATCTTCATCTTCATCTTCATCTTCATCTTCATCTTCATCTTCATCTTCATCTTCATCATCTTCATCATCATCATCATCATCTTCATCTTCATCATCTTCATCATCATCATCATCTTCATCTTCATCTTCATCATCATCGACAGACGCTTTATCGTCAAGCACATTTTTGTCTTTACTCTTATAGAATATATATTGAAAATCGGGGTGGACGGAATCGGTCCAAAAAGGAACACCTTCTATTTGTCTTCTCTGGTTTTTATTTTCGCCTTTACTCAACCCTACCACTTTATTGATCGTTTCACCGATATCGACGTCTTCACCCTCCGGCATTCTGATACAAATATTTTGAACAACTTTATGTATATTAATTCGGCAAGGCGGTGTAAAACGCTTGTCAATTTGATTTGGGTCTCTTAAAATACTCAAACCCTCGGGTTTTCTTCCGCTCCTTTTGATGTTTTTTTTAGTGCTCATTTCGATGAATTCTAAAAAGTCGTTTAAATAAAATGGAATTTTTTGTCAAAAAAATGGCGCGGTGTGGTAAATTAAACTTTAAGAGCTAAGAAAATAAAAATTAATTTACTATACGAAAAAAAAAATTACAATCGTTTACTAGTAATGGGTAAAAACAAACGAGAGATTTTATCCTATTTTATTCGGAGTGCCACAACCGTGAATATTTTACCATCGTATTCCTTATCCGATAAAATATCGATATTTTCCGTTGATGTATTTAATAGTCGCTTTATAAACATCAGTTTCCGATGCTTGTCCGGCGGATATATCGTAGAGGGAGATTGCGAGATCAAGTCTCTAATTTCGTTCAATGTTCTTTTGAGATGGCGGGGTCGAGGCGGCGGTGACGATGATGCGCCATCGTGGACGTTCTGCTGATCGGTCGCTCGTCGACTTTGTTGCGCTTTATCGGATGTAAACGTCGTCGATGTTGATTGGAAGGGAAGGTCAGAGACGGACGTGGTGCCAAACTTTACCTTTCGGGCGGCGGAAGTAGCGGCGAGGGCGGCGTATCGGGATTTCATTTTCGACGCTTCGTTACAGACGGTATTTAAATGAAATTCGACCTCGGCTTCTTCTTCGTCGTCCGTAATTTGGCTTTCGCCCTCTCGCGTTAGGTCCAGCTTCAATATGGGAATAACCTTTATATTCCGAAAGAGCGATGAAGGGGTGTATCTATTCTTAGTCGCCTTGCCGGGGTTCGTGATTATAACTCCTAGATTGTTCGGCGGGGCGTCGAGATTCCACGCTAGCGGCTCCTTCGAACGCGCCATCCATTCCACATGAACTTTCTCTATTTGAGCGTTATCGAGAAGATCTCGCATATGAGAAGAGAAAATCGATCTGGTTCTTACGCTGCTTACGTTTTGCAGGACCATTAGGTGGTCGTCGCTGTTAGGTAAACCGAGAACCCACAGCGAAGGATCGAAATTCTTGAGCATCTCGTATGGAATATCGATTTTGTAGTGCTTATAAAAGTTGTTGCAGATTCTTTCCAATTCCCCCTTGGTCTGCCGGATTATTTTTAAAATTATATTCCTCGGGTATACGATCGTGCCATTCTTCGTCGTCGGTGGAATCTTATCCTCGTGCGGATTCCAATCGAATTTCATAATTAGAGACGAGGTTCAGTCGGCGCGTTTTTCGTAGATGCGGGTGACCTAATACCGAACCATCCGACGGTCGAAGGAAACCGTAAAAAAATATATAAAAATTCAAATTTTAATTAAATAAGTTAAATATGTATATCGAATATATTATTTTTTTCAATTTATTAAATAATTTATAAAAGAAAAAGAATGAAAATTGAAAGAAAAATCGCTATTTTTATCGGCGATTACGAAAATCATTTGATCGAAAATACATTGCTTATCTCTCTTCTCGAAAGTTTTCGATATTTCTTCGCGGCGACTGGAGAGCGCGTGAAGTTCGTCATCTTTCGCAACGGGGGATATCGCAAAAACGCGCTCGCCTTCGATCGTTTATATAAATTTTTAAATAAGGGCAACGAGAAGGCGATCGCTTTCGGTTTTTTCCACGTCGACGAAGAAAGAGATTTCGAACAAAACTTTTTAAATTACGTATTTAACAACGTATTATTTTTTCATCCGGGGCTGTTGGAGTACGACCGATCCCTAACCTCGGTAATCGAACGTAAAATCGAACCGAAGAGGAAATTCGAAAAAGTGAATCATTTTATCGTAAGATTAGGTCACGTGTCTTCGAACGCGGATATAACGATAAGAAGGCGCGTTCTTTCGCTCGTCGATAGAAATATCGAAATTTTTAAACTGTGTTTGATTGACGAGAATCGGGCCGAGATGAAATACCCGGTCACTCTTTTCTGAGTTAATAATCCCGCATCGCCGCCGGAATGAATCGATTGGACGGTTTCATTTCCCGCGCTCTATTCGCGGTTGTCGCCGTCACCATCACGTTGCTAATGATTAAATCCGTTCTACTAAGCTACTTCAAAATTTATACGAATCGCGATAAAAGGTTTATGAAAATGACAACGCGCGTTCAAAATGCCGACGAATTTTTATCGCGAAATAAAAATTTCGTCGACGATGAATCGCTGTTGCTGTTAAACGAAGACCTTTTATTTTATTCCGTCTCATTGTGCGACTTCTTTTCGAATTTCGATTGCCGAAATATGTCAAAAATTCGTCGGAGCGCGGCGACGGAAGATGGAAGAGCGGGATCGACGACGACGACGACCAGGCCCCCACGCCTCTCGCTAACCGATCCTCTAAAAACGAAAACGATATTCGCTCTTCCAAACGGAGCCGTAATTAATAAGAACTTTTCCTTATCGCAGCGCGAGCTCGACGTCGTTTGGAATCAGCGTGGTGACGCAGGCCACGACGACGACGACGACGACGACGAAGACGACAACGACGACAATTCATTACCATTCGCCGAAAAATCTTGCGCGAGAACTCCGGTCGTGTTTATAAATGCGTTCGGCGCGCGCGGCAACGAGGGAAATTTTAAGAAGCGCCCGCAAAAAACCGTCTGCGGCTGTAAAGCGCATTATAAATTATTTTCGTTCCCGACCGAACCGGAGACGGCGAATAAATTCGACCTCCGAATAGATAAACCGGGAGTGAACGTACTGAAGTTTCCGTTCCCGGGAGCGCGACCTTTAATCGAAAAGGTGTCCAACGCGGGTTCTAATAGATACCTACTGAACACCCGAGGCGAAATTATTCTCTCAGACCCCTGTTCGCAGTTTGAAGACGGGGAGTATTACATAGACGATATTCTAATTAAATACAACGACATCAACGCGTTGAAAACTAAAAGGCCCCATTTATTCGAACGATTCATGGAGACCAAAAAAACGCCGCGCAGAATTTCGTGCCGAAACCAACAAGTTTACGAATTAGTATAATAATAATATCTCCATTCGTCGTCGAAGAATAAATAAAGTTCAACGGAATTTCCAATTTATAACCGTTAAACGATAGAATTTTGTCCACTGGGTTTTTAACATTCTTCGAAACGTCACTATATCGAAAAATAAAAAAATGTATAAATAAATAAATAAATATTTTTTATTTTCTTGTTTTCAAACCTTAATTTTATTTACCTAATTAATAACGATATTATATTATATATTATATATATATATATTAATTATTTAATAAAAAGAATAATAATAAATACGGATAGTCTATATTTCTAAAAAATGGCGAAACCCAGAAAACCGAGGGATCCGTTACTACCACCGCCATTAATCACCGTTTCGGCCCTTAGGAGAATAGTACATAAATCTGGCATTAGACGAATCAGTAAGAAGGCGATGCGAGAGATGAGTTAAGGATTAGTTTACGAACTTTTTACGAAAAAGCTACTAGCAACACGGCTAAAACGAAACGAGAGGAAAGTAAAAAACAATTAAGAAGAAGACGTATAACGGGATTTCGAAAACTGAAGAACAGACCGGGAGAAATTGGTGAGAGACGTAACTAAAAAGAAGAAAGAGCGATAAGAAGAAGAAAGAGAAGACCTGAGACGAAACAGACAATGTACGATTTCACGAGACGATACGCGACGGATGACGACTTGTTACTAAAGACCGGCGCGACACGAATAACTGCAAATCTCCTTTGACTTCAATGGGAGACTCGGCACGAATGCCAGCGCCGCGTAAACTCGGAAAATCCGCGCTCCTTTATCTATCGGCAATCACTTGTCGGGAATTTTGAACAAATTCTTGATAAAAGCTCGCAAACAGGGACGACGGGAGATTATCGATGAGTCAATACGATATTCTTAAACGCTTGCCAATCTAAACGCTGTTAGAAAACGACCAATTGTAGAATCGTAACGAAATCAATACTGAAATTAAAAGTGTTTTCGCACGAACTTCAAAATTGTTCTCTAGACGGCACGAAGTTTTGTACCACTGAAGCAAATATAGCCAATCGATAGGAACAAAACCTGTCCTACGGATCGTCGTAAAAAAATCGGGTCGTGCGTCGTCAGCCTAGGCAGATGTCTTCGAATTACGGTGTCCGTTGTCTTTTTAGCGCCATTTTGCAAAGAAAAAAGCGACATAGAATTAATTGTTTTTTGTTATTATTAAAAGAATGTTCAAATAATTGCAATACAAATGATTGACAGTAAAATAAATTGGTGTTTATATTCATATTATCATTTCTTCTTTGGTATAAAAAACGTTAGTACACTGAAACGCGTACTTTTTTATATTACATCTTTAATTACGAACCCTCATACTGTTAAAATTGTAGGTTTCATCGGGATAATCGTTCATTTCTTCATCGGAGATTCGAAATGATGGTTTTGTCGGTGTCGGAAGTAAAATTAATATTAATAGGTATCCCACTGCAAAACGTGGTTGGTTTTCCTATTCCGCGCTACTTCGTTGATCGCGTTTAAGGTTTCGAAACCGTTTAGAGTATTCTCGTCGTCGACCGGCTTTCCTGAATAGTACTGAAATATAATCGCCCGTCTCATCGAATTGATTTCAGAAATATTGTCAATTTTAGAAGGAGGAGGGTTTAGTGTTTTGTGAAATCGAAGGGGGGGATATCGTTTATTATTCACCATAAACCCGGTTTTAAAATAACGCCGACCTTCTCTATTCCGTTTTCGATCCCGTCGTCCTGGCTTTGAATTACCCTTCTTATTCTTCTTCTTCTTATTCATTATTGTTTTTTTAAAAGAAAATGTTCGACGACCACGAGACCCTCGAAAAAGATATTTGCGATTTTTATTTATTAATATGCGGCGACGACGATTTACGCGATAGCGGCTCTTCGAATATAACTTCGACGGTGACGACGACGCCTGCAACGGAGGTTAAGGTAACGGCGCCTGAATTTATTAAATATTTACTAAGCACTCCGACGGCGAAAAATTTCGTGCCTACGATAAAACGTCATTGGAACAAAGAAGATTTCGCGATCCGGGGGGCGAAATCGTCGCCTTTGGGACAACAGAACCAGCAACGTAAAATCAAAGATTACTTTGGCGTCAAAGACGTGAAGAAGAAACCCAAGACCGTCGAAAAGAATTTAACGTTCGAGTATATGATTCAGAGAATCGCTTTTATCCAAGAAGAGGTAAAAGGAGAAAAAGAGAGGATTCAATCAATACTTTCATTTTCCTCCGATTTATTCGAGTCGCTGTCGCTGTCACCATCATCGTTGCCGTCGCTGTCTAAGGTCTCCGTTTCGAAAGACGAGTGCGGCGATAAAGGTACCTTTTTTCGGAACAATTTAAAATTCTCTTCGGTTTACGGAATACTGTGGTTGGTTTGCGTGTGGATAAATATCGAAAAGAAAAGAAATAGTTCTCGATACGCTCCCTCCATCGTAAAAAAATATTTTTCAAAAAAATCCTTGAACGCCAGCATCGATGATTTAAAAGAAAACGAAGCAGCCACGAGGGCGTTTTATTCCTCTTCACCGTATCGCATTTGGGAATCCGTGGAACGTTCGAGTAACAGTAGAATCAAAGTAGAGGCGGTGTTTCTTTACAACGACGACAACGAAAAAAGTTTTTCCAACGAGAGTTTTTTCAAAAGAATATCGGGCTGTTTAGACTTTACTGACGAGAGAACGTTCGTGCGAAGGTACGTCGATAGTGGGAGATGCATCGCGTTCAACGCTCATTTTTGCCAAATGTTAAAAACAATTTTTTGATCGAGGGCGGGTTGGTTAAAGTCCCGACGGCGCCGAGAACGACGACGACGACGACGGACGAGCGATGAGGAAGTTTCCGCTAATCGACCCTGGTGATCGACGTCGGGGATACGTCCGAGCCTTCGGAGAAGCAGAGGCAGCAGCAAGCGGTCGATTTCGCACACCATATTTTAGCTAGTCGGAAGTGGAACGAAAATCATTTGTTTCAGTCATGGCCGAAAAAATCGCTTCCAGCAAAAGTATAGGGGATAAACACCGAGATTGAGCGAATATAGCAGAACAGCGGAGTCAGTAACGCTACGATTTCGAAACCGATAATACAATATTTTTCAAAAAATTAATTTGCTCTAAAACTGTAAATATTTTTTTTATCAATAAAAAAACGATTAATACACCTTCTTTCATTATCCACAAAAGAAAATAAAATATGGAAAATATCGCCAGCGATTATTCCGGTTCTTACGGATGCGATTGTCCCGTTTCTCATCTAGGTAATCAAAGATTTAAAAACTATACCGACATTTACATACATTTAATAGGAAGGCTCGTTTATTTCCCGATGAAAGGAAATTACGAAGAGGGGAGGGTTGAAAAGTATTTACGATACGTCGGAAAATATTTGACGAGGATCGATTCTGATCTCGGCGAAATGTTCCTCTTTATTTGGAAAAGAAATGGACAATCTCTCCAGGAAAAGATGAAGGTGGCTTTTGTCGCTAATTTATACGTGAAATCGATATATAAATTCATGAAATTCTTTTCTGGGGAATTACGTGGAAAAACGGCTGAAGAAGAAACCTTCGCAAAAATTTTGTTCGTTTTAGGCGTGTACGAAGAAGCGGAATTCGTTCACAAAACCGAAGAAGATAATTATTTTCTTTATGGGTACAGACTAAAAAAATCGATGGTAGAAAACATTTTAGCATGTCGTCCCAAGCTAATGACGAACTACGCGTATTTCATGATCGAATTGAATGCGAATATTAGCGAGGATATAAAGAACGATTCTACAATTTCTAAGAATTTGGATATCACGCAATGTTACGGAAACAAGGAACTAACCGTGCAGCGCATTAACGCGCCAATGGATTATTCTTCTTGGCATACGCCGTTGAGTAGCGACCTTTCCCCGTTTCCTTTCGGAAACGTTTTCGATTTCTTTTCTATAAACGATTATTTCGAGAAAACCGAACGACTTATAACGTTGGATGACCAAGATTGGTTGACCACTACGTTCGTTAATATCGACTGGGAAAAGTTACGCAAGAAGGGCGATAAATTAAAAGCTAAAACCTGTTCTCATACTTTGGCACTGCAGGATAACGTCATCTACTTATCAGCGAAAGCGATAGGGCATCCTAATGAATTGGACATATTTTGCGATTTTTATATTCCAGGTGTTAACGAAATGGGGCCTCTGACGTTAATGATGATTCGTCACGTTAAATCGAGAAATACATCATTCAAGGTATATTTCACTTCCTCCTCATTGAACACGTTGTTCGATCACACAGCGGGGAGAAAATATAATGATGACCGTAGCGATAGCGATTTACATTTGTTCGACACCCGAGACGATTACGACGTTAAAGAAAAATTGAGATTTAATAACGTTCACAACGAGATTATAGAAAAAATTTTCTTCGAAACTAGTGGCAACGTAGCCGCCAAGAACGCGAATATCGATGCATCGACAAATAACGATACTCCTTACCATTTTTTGCCATTCAAACAACTGCTATACAAATTTATAACCGAGCGGCCGATATTAAAGGTTCAATTACCCAGTGAAGTCCCCGCCGATGCCGAACCATTTGAACCGATCCCTAGGAGCGAAACGTCGATCGATGCACCATTGATGACCTATTTATTTCCTGCGTCGGGATTAGATTATTTCGCGTATATTAGCGACACTTATTCTCGTGAAAGGGCTAATTATTTGAAACCGGGCGTAATGTCCGTAACCGGCGACGACGGCGTTACGATGATAGACGCGAGCAGCGCAAATCCCACCGAGTATTGGTGGACTTCTAACTATATTAACCTCAATTTCACCCTATCATTCTACACAGAAAGTATAATAATGTTTAAGTTTTTGCGGAACTATGATTCAAAACTAGATTGGGAAAGTATAGGAGACCTTCTGATTTCGCCACCTCGAATAAAAATTTACCAAAACTGCGAAAATTTAAAAATGTTAGAGTTAATAATTAAATTCCGCGCATTATCGGACTTGAAGAACGAATTTACTGACCTATTTCCCGAGTTTGAGTTTCCGATTACCGTTGAAAACATGTTCCTAACGAATAATATAAAAATTTCAACCGATCAATTGCTTCATATAACGAAAAGCGTGGTGAAGTTGATCGCGAACGTCAACATTAAATCTTTTTACGAATTTCAAATCTTCCTAGCAGCCGTCACTCTATCTCATCCTTTCACGGAATTATCTCCGATTTTCGTTAATTGCCACTGGGATTTTAACACTATAGCGGTATGTTTCCAATTTTTATTAGCTAAATCGTGGAAGTTCGTAGAAATCGTTTGTAATTTAATTAGAAAAACGGAAAAGGTTTACGAATCTCTGGAACTTTCGTTCACTCTTCAATCTATAATTTCGCAAATTCATTTCGCCATGTGTAATCTATTGACCTCGGCAATTTTTTCATGGGAACACAGTTTCGATAATAAAAACATCTCTTTAAAATTTACGGTTGATTTTACAATTAGAATGATCGATTTTTTTACCACCAGAATGAAAAACATTGACGACATCGATGATTTCCCCTACGGCGGTTTTCAAAGCTATAGTTTAGAAATGATAAAGATATATCGAGTTTTAACGACGTTTTTTGGTTTATATAACAGGTTTTATAAGAGCGAGTTCCCCGTTAAATTGAAGATGGACGATTTTTATTTTCGCGGTTACCCATTCGCCGAGGTGAGAAAAAGGGTAAACATGCTACCCGCGAATCACGAACCCGGTACATTTCTATCGTTTTTGGAACCGTCAAAAGTCGATACATACGAAATGCAGTTTTTACAAGTGTGTCGCGGCTTTTCGTACGGAAATTCATACGCGAGGAAAATTAAATATAAGCACTTCTTAAGGGACGACGCGATATACATGCAGGATTCTATAGATAAAATAGACGTTTTTAGAAAGGTGTTGGATTTTCGCGTCGAGGAATTGAAAAAGTTTATTTCGTTGGAAGGATCACGAATAACGTACAACCTCGAAAAAGACTTTTGCGAATGGATGAACGTGCACGTATACGCCGTCTTTAGACCCGGGGACAAAATAACGTTCGATGAAAAACAATACGGCGTTTATTACCGAACTTTGAATAAAAAAGGAAAAAATTACGGAGAACCTATAGGGAATGTATCCGGTATTATAAAAGCTTTCGAAGAAGCGGCGGTAGCGGCGGCGATCGATCAACAACAGCGAAACGCGCGGGGTGACGATAGGATCAAAAAGCTAATTCGAGAAATTTTAGCGAACAAAATAGTTCAACGCGCGTTCTCCGACAAATACCAAATTGAGAATTTCGGAGCGGAAGAAGAGAATAACAATAGCGACGTTTTACTAAAATACGTTGACGATATAACAAATCACGTATTAAAAGAATTTAACCCAAAAAACAAAAACGTTATGAAAATTTTGCGAAAACTTTACGAGCTAAATTCTGTTGCGGCAGCGACGAAGGCGGCGGCCATCGGCGGCGATCGATCGAAAACGGAAAAACGCTCGGGATATCGAGAGGTTCAAAAACCTAATTCGAGAAATTCTAGATAACTCGATAGTTCAACTCGCGCTCTTCGACAAATACCAAATCGATAATTTCGAAGAAGAAAAAGCGAATGACGTTTTATTAAAATACGTTGACGATATAACAGAGCACGTGTTAAAAACACACGACCCAAAAATCGAAAACGTTACGAAAATTTTGCAAAGCCTTTACGAGTTAAATTCGCACCATAGAAACTTCCTGTCCTTTATTTTCGCCGAAAAGGAACCCGTTAAGAAGGCGCAGGTAAACATGCGAAATAAGAGACTAATAACGAATATTCTAGACACGCCCAATATAATATTGGAAAGAAGATCCAGTAAAAGATACTGCGTATCACCAACCTTACTGGTAATGAATGTAGAAAACGAAACGGGTGATTTGGACCCTGTGGACGATGACGAAGTTATGCTTGAAAATCCTCAGCAGCAGCAGCAGTCAATGGAAGATATTTTGCCCGAAATACAAAATAACGACGATATCGCTAACAGATCTCTTTCGACCGCAGCAGCAGCAGTCCTAGTAACGCCGCCACTTCAGTCTGAAATTCACCGCCCTCGTCCGAATCGGCCACACACGTTCTCGGCTACGCGCTCAGCTTCAGCGGAAGGTCCCCAGGAATTAAAAAAGCCCTACGAATCACCTTCCAATAAAAAGGAAAAAAACAAAAAAAGGTTGGACATTTCTAATTTTGAAAAGCCTAAAACCGAGGAAACGAAGGTAAATGTCCAAGCGATTAGAGAAAATATGGAAATAAGCGAAATGAAAGAATCGACCCCGATTTCGATGGAAATTCCATTAAGAGAAGAATTTTCGTTTTCGTCGACGGAGCACCAGTCTAAAGTCTCGGTAAAACGAAGACCTAGTTTCGAAATCGAAAGCGGGAATAAAAAAAAAACGACGCTCGAAAGCGGATTAAAAGAAGATCCAGCAATAGATAATTTAGACAGGGAAAGAGAATCTAAACAACTACGAGGTACGATCCTCGATTCAAACCTCGTAACGAAGCAAAACGAAGAAAACAATTCGGTTGAAATTACGAAAAACGAAGAAAAAAAAATTGATGAAAGTCACACGCCATTGAAGATTTTAAATTCACCAACGGTTGAAGAATTCGACGAAGAGCACGATGGTGGGGGTGGCGATAATGCAAATGACGCTTCGGAGTCTCGCGAAGGTAACCGCCCCGCGAATCTCCCTTCGACGATAGTCGGGTTTGAAAAAGGAAATAATCCATATGGAAAAAGCGATACCGAAGAAGAAAAAGACGAAGAAGAAGGAAAAAGTAAAGCGACGATAGGGAGTGGTGATCAGTTTGAAGGAATCCCCTACATTATCAAATCACTAGAGCCAAATGGAGGGAAATTGGACAGCGATTCAAACACGACGAAGTACGTTGATTTAAAAGGCGATAGCGATAATGGTGCCGACGGTGCTGTAAATGACGCTTCGGAGCCTCGCGAGCGTAACTATCAGGTTGCGAATTTCCATTCGACCTTAGTCGGGCTTGAAAGACGAGACCTATCGAATGATGCGAAAAGCGATGATGGAGAAGAAGAAGTGAAAATTAAACCAACAACATGGAGGGGTGATCAGTTTGGGGAGATCGACGATACCACCAATGATGAAGAAAAATCGCTAGAGCCAAAAGGATGGACGTCGAATCTCGATGGAGAAACGATAAAGAGTATCGAATTAAGAGAAGGGGAATATATAGAGGAGACGAAAACGGTTCAGACGCTTCATGGAGCAAAAATAAATCTTAAAGAAAATACTTTTCCTAATCCCACGACTAATATTTTTCTATCGACGACTAATATTTCAGCTCAAAGGACGCAAAACTTTCAATTAAAGGTAAACAGCAACAACGAACGAGATATGACGAATGTTTTTAACGCGCAACAAAGCGAAAATCTTTTCCGTAACGGTGATTTAGCGACAGATTCCAAGGAAGAGATTTCGAAATATTTATACTTCGAAGTCATACCCGTCATTCGCAGCCAAATTAAAGATGAGATGGACAGAATTCGAAGCGATTTCGAAAAGGTGAAAACTTTGGAGGCTCACGAGTTGCGTAAGTGGCTCGATGGTATCGAACGATCGATTTCAGAAAAAATAAAAGAGAATAGTTCGATCGGGGTTCAGGGCGTATCCGATGAAGAGAAAGAAGAGTTGGTCGAAAAATTAAGAAAAGAACTTATGGAAAGCGTAAATAACATTAGGGAGGAATTTGAGGAGATGCTACATTTGAAAGATAGGGTGGCGGAAATAGAAAAAAAAAGAGAAGCTGAAAGTCAACAATCAAAAGAATTAGGGGAAAAATCGCGAATGCCGACGATATGCGAGGAAAAATTCGTACATAAAGAGGAATTCCAAAAAAGCTTTTCTAATATAGAAAACGAACGTATAAACACCAAACGACAAATCAAAGAATTGGAGAAAAAGTTGGAGAGCATCTCGCAAACGGAAGGCGCGATACGAGCATCCCACGAAACGCAAGTCTGTCGAGACCGAGAACTTTTAGATAGAAATAATAACCTAAAAATCGAGTTAGATGCGACCAATCAAAGGATCAACTTTTTAGAAAACGCTTTAACGGACACGAGAAATATCATAGAATACGTAACGGCCGATACCGAGAGCGCGAAGGCTATAATCGAAGAAGAAATGAATCGTTTGATGGAGCAAGCGAATAATCAGACTGACACTTTGATGATCGCCACGTCGGAAGGACTCGGAAGGTTGGAACAAAAAATAAATTCCCATAAATCTCCCCTTATCGCCACCCTAGGGAATGAAGGACAATCATCCTCGTCCAGCAGCAGCACTACCCTCAAAGACGAAAAGATCATCGACGACGAAAGCGATGACGAGAAAGGGATGGAGTGTGACGACGAAAGTTGTAAAGTAAACGAAACTGGCGATAAAGCTACAAAACCCGAAAAATCGGGTTTGCGCCGTAAAAGCGAAATGAAATTCGAGTCCTCGACGGATCCTAATAGCGCGAAAAAGCCCAATCGCGCTATGGTTCGTAGAAATTTTAACTCGAATTTCGATACGCTGATTAGCTTTTTAAAGGAAGGAAAGTTAGCCCAATTTCTGACCGAAAGCAAATTTGACGCGTTTCTCAGCGATATCGAAAAGATTTTACTGCAATTTTCAAATTTTTTATTCGGCGTCGAAAACAACGGGTCTTATTATCACCACCATCACCAACACCACTCCTCCCAATCTTTCGCTTCTTTCAATAGTTTAATTCAATTGATAGCGGTGGTAGATTTTTACATTCTGACTCAGTTTCTCGAGCACGTAAAAAAACTCGAAACCGAAAAAGACGCTAGCGAATACGAGCGTCGATTAACGGGAGTATTATTTTCGTCCGTTAAGGAGATCGTTTTCCACGCCGACAAGTTGGATAAAAACGGTAAAATTTTAGAACTGATATCTTATTTCGTGAATAGAAAGCGACGCAATGGAGAGTGGAGCGACGCTGACGGAAATAAATTAAATATCCTCTCTTCCCTCGTCTATGGATATTTAGTTAAAATAATGGGAACGTATTTGATATGCGTGAAGGGTCGATTGAAGGTATTGGAAAATTTTTTAATTAAGAGCGGAGATCGTAACGGTCTTTGTTTCTCTATCGATAATCTAATTTCCGTGAACGTATCCAATGGATCGAATCGCTTCGATGGCTCGAATTTATCGAAAGTCGCCGGAGTCGTAAAATCTACGGCCGAAAGCGTCGAAATTTTTATCGTGGATCTTTTTAAAACGATCAAATACGGTCGTTTCGAGAACGATGAATTCGACCATTTCGAAAGTATAGAAAATTACTTCACGGTAAGAGAATTGAGGAAAATCGACGTCTTTTTCATGTATAAAATGTACGACAGGGGCGGGATCAAAGCGACCGCGAAAGAAAGGCTCGGCAGGATTAAAAATTCGGATGCGATTAAGGAATATAAAAAAAATTTAAATTCGGCTTTCTTCCCAAGCGTTAGGAAAGAAAAGCTGGAACCTCTCGTCGGGAACGCTTCCGCGCGCGCGATTGCCGATATCGACGGGCGAAGGCGTAAAACGACGACGACGGCGACAGCTACGATTTCTAAATATTTGCTTCTCAAAAATTTATCCGTCGTTTACAGGGACGGACGTCCAGATTTTTATTTTACGTCGGACAAGGACGAGAACGATCGAAGTGGAGAACATTCCAGTGCGAGTAGCGATAATAAAAAGGGTCCTAATGTCGATAATTTCTTATTCCGAATGAGTAGGATCGAGGTTTTACCCGGTGATGAAGTAAACTGCAGGGAATACGTCATTCGTTGTTTATCGACCGGACGGAACAGTCGGGTCGACGATCTATCACCGAACGAGGCTTCATTTTTGCATCCGGCGTATTACGCAAACTCGATCGGGCATAAATTACCAGTTCCGTATAAAATAAGCTACCTAGCGAGAGGGGTGAATATTTACAATGAAGTGTGAGTGAAACAACTATTTTTTCAGCATTTTATTTTATTTTTTAAGTTGTAATAAATTTCAGTCGATTAGTTATTTTAATAAAAAAATCGAACGATACGACCTGGTTGGTATTACACCGGCGGTCCCACATAAAATCGGCTAGGTGGGTGAAGAGAAGCGTGAACATATTTGCGAAAGAAGAATTATTATTATTTTTTACGAATTAAATACTAATTTATTAGAAAATTACTTATTTTTTAATTTTAGCTATCTATTAATTGTAGTTTTTAATTAAAACAAAGAAATATAAACGAAAACAGGAAACATCTACAAATAAATAATTATTTAAGCGAAGCTGATTAGAGAAACGCCGATAATTGACCCGACGAGGTGCGATGGATTCCTTCGTCGACAGTGCCGCGACTGGTTGTGACTCATTTTCTAATGAAATTCCCGACTTCTTTCGCGAATTAATAGATGACGACGGTGATGAAAATACGTCGAATAACGAGAGTGTTTCCGGGAGTGGGTATAACAACCGCTCCGACAATTACAGCTTCACCACCCCTTCTTTAGATTTCTTTTATAACGATTCCATCAATACTCCTCCGCACATTCAAAATTTTCAAGAAAGCGGATTTAACTTAGAGGAAAAGGATTTTAATTCTCTTTCCTCGAAAACTGAAAATGAACACCGTCGAAAGGGCGGTGATGGAGAGTCAGACCCCGATATAACTCGGGAAGCCTCGGGTTTACCCCCCCAGTCCGAGGAGGAACGGGTCTTGAACGACGTACGAGACAGAGACTTTATTAAAAATAATAACGGGACTGTAATCGATAAAGACCGAGTGTTTAACCTATTAAACGAAGTAATGAATTTATTGACCGGTATTATTAACACAAAAACCAGTTTTAACGCGAGAGATTATTCTAATTTTCAACCGATCATCAACCGATCTTTCGCGAACATCAAGCCGTCAAAAAACACCACGACGGGCACGAAGAAAGGCGTCGGCGAGAATCTTTGCGAAAACCTCATTCAGTTTTTGAGCCGAAATATAAAATGCGAAAACAAAGACAAAGACGATGGCCGGGATGGCGGCGGTAGCGAGAAAAACGTTGGCGCCGACGGGGGCGGCAGCATTTTAAAAAGAAAAAGAGGCAGAGGGAAAAAGAAGACGACAACGAACAAAAGGGTCCGAATAGAAACGGAGGACGACGACCACGGACCGCCGTCTATGGTTGCGGAAGAAGATCAAGAAGAGGAAGACGACGACGGGAAAAAGGAAACGAAAGAAAGCGAAGGAGGAAACGAATCGCCTACCACTTCGGGAGAGAAAGACGACGACAAAAATTACCTAAAACTTTTTTATTCCATTATGAACAGCGAGGACGATAAAAAAAATTTGCGATCCTTTATCGACAAAATCGAGGATAGGTGTAATCAGAAAACGAAAGATCTGATCAAAATTTTGAACGAGTACGAGGGGGCTAAAAAGTCTTCGGGAGGAAATGGTAACGCCGATAAAAAGAGTTTCCTAGAGAGATTATTGAACAACGAGAAAGAAGAACACGACGGGGACGGCGACGGCGACAGAGAAAAAGGTAAGCGCAATAATTTCGAGTTTCCGGTTTCGAGCGCGGGCGTTTCGAGTACGCAGAGACTCTACCAGGTGGTTTCCCTGCTCGGGAAATTGAAAAGAGGCGTCAAGGACTTGAAAACTACCACAACCGTAATTAAAACGGTGACGAACAAAATTTCTATAGATGACGTTGTACCGTTCTTCGTTTTTTTATATTCTTTCAATTTTTGCATCTCCGAACACCTCAAATTCCTAGGAGACATTTTTGGCTGGGACGCGTTCCGTCGAGAAATCGTGGGTTCCGGTGGTTTGAATATGGACGACATTCTCAAGATATCGTATATGTCGTCGGAAATGATGTCTAAAAACTACCACAACGAAATCGCGTCGATATCCTCCAAGCCCGAATAAAAGCTCATTTTCATTCGAATAAAACGCGAATAATAAATAAATTTTTTTCGTTATATTTTTATTATTTTTTGCCTACGTACGCGAACTCTTTATACATATAAATTACAACGACGCGGCGGAAAAAAGATGAGAACTCCTAAACGCGATGACGAAATTAAAGCATCGACCTCCTCCGGCGTAGGTAAGACGAATTTTCCGAATAAAAGTGGGAAAGTAAATAAAGGAAAGAAGGAAAACTCCGAAATCGCAACGACTTCTGGCGTAGCTTCGACGAACGCGGATGGAAAAGGAAGAGGGAAAGGGATTGGTAAAAAAAATGTAACTAAAGAGCGTAAGAAAAACCCTCCCAAAAATAGTAAGCCGGTTAAGAAAAAACGAGAAGTAAAGAAAACCAAACGAGTCACCAAAGCTAAGAAAAAACGAGCGCCCCCCAAAAATAAACGCGTTAAAGAAAAAGTGCCAGGCTCCGAAGGCGACGAAATCCCACCGGAGGCGGCTTCGCGTAAAAAGGCTGCGAAAAAAAGAAAGGAGCTTAATAAAAGTAACACTAAAGTCGTGAAAAATAAAGAAAAGAAAGAGAAGAAAGCCCACGAAAACGGTGAGAAATTGGAGATAAAGAAAGCTCCGATGAAGAGGTTCGTGAAGGAGACGCTTAGTCGTACGTTCCCCGACGTCGCGAGGATAGACGATGACGCTCTTCAAAAAATCCGGGAATCGTCGGAAGACTACTTGATTAAAATGCTACGTAAAGGCGAAAGACTTATCGGATCTTGTAAAAAGAAAACCGTCAATGACCTCACCTTAGACGTGACCCAAGACCTACTTTATAAAAATAATTTCAGGATAAATGATCATGCGGTCGAAGGCGTTTGTAATTCGCCTACCGCCTCCACCTCCAAATCCGGCTGTAGAGGCGGTAATTCAACGTCACCCGCGAAGAAAAGAAAAATTTCTTCGGCGGCGACGGCTGTTCCTTTTTCTTCTTTCACCGAGCCGACTCTCCCACCACCAACACCCGTTAACTTATCCGCGGCGCCTTCGCCCCCATCGCGAGTGCCAACCCCCGTTACCTTGATGCCGACGTCTCCACTCGCCGAGCGAGTACCATCACCCTATAAGGACAATAGTCCTGTAACTCTGGCCACACCTCAACCGATCAGAGTTCAAACCCCGGATATCTCGAAGCTATATTCCCCCGATTACAGTCAATATCATCCATCGCCCAGCGAAAGCGACAACGTTTATCGAGATCTGCTTGACGCGCAGGGAATTTAAAAACAATGTAAATAATTTAAATATTTTTAATGTTCTTTTTTTATTAAATAAACCTATCTATATCATCCTACATTCGTTTTATTTCAATTATGACCAAGAAGACTTTAAAGAACGATAAAAAAGGCTCGAAGAATAATAAAAAGTACGTTTATTCCCTTCCCTCGATAAACGATTTTCCACTTTCCGAGATACGCGTTACCGTTCACAACGATCACTGCCAGCGAAAATTGGTAAAGTGCGATCCAAAAAAAAATCCATCAACCCAATGCTTGTCGTGCGTGGAATTCAGCGCTCGGTGCGTAAATGTTTCCGGTAACCCCTTAGTGCGCCTCGATTCTAAAGATTATCCCTCGAACCATTTTCCTCCCGACACCGGCGTTTGTCTCGTAAAAGAGAAGACGGACGGAAAATTAGAATTTTTTAATCGCTTCACGACTCGCGTCGTTCCGGGGACAGTGAGAAATTTTAATAACGATGTTTACGTAACGAGCACAACCCTGTGCGTTAATAAAGATATAGTCGATAAATCCGTCGGAGGGCGAGAATGGAAGGAGAAGGATGATGAGGATGAAGAGGAGGAAGAAGAAGAACGAGAAGACCCGATCACGTTGTACTCTAAAACTCCGATTCACAAGGCCCCGTGCGATAAAATTCGAGCCTGCTTTCCTCACGGCGTAATTCTTCATCCCCGAACGGACCTCCCGGTCACGAGTGCCTACGATATAGATTTCGACATATCGAATTCTAAAAAATTAAAATGCCTTTGCTCTGCCGGTTACCGGAACGAAATGCAAAAAAATGGGGCTCCGACGTGCGTGCGTAATAGGGAAATAAAGGAATGTTCCGTTAAATTGAGGAGAAAAAAGAAAAAAGAGCGGGATAGCGGTGTTGTTTTCGATTACGGTTTCGTCGGAAAAAATAAAAAAGAAGGCGAAGACGACGACAACGACGACGACAACGACAACGATTACGTTTGCGTATGCAACCCCACTCTATCCGTGAACGTTAAAACAATCGTCGATAAACACTCGATCTCGGACGCCGGTAGAGCGAGTTCCGGCGACATTTTTTCTGAAGAACGTTCTTTCGATAAATCTTACTTGTTCAGCATCGAAAGATTTTTCGATTCCGCTTTACGAGGCCGAGATCATTGCCTTCCCGCGCCCGGAATAGAGTCGAAAAACGCGGCGTTCGGGTACTCGGCGATAACCGAGATGGGAGGCTTGCCCGACGATATCGGGGACGCCGTGGGCGGTCACTTGGTAAACTCGGCTTGCCTCAGAAAAGACGGAATCGACGAGCTCGGTCGCTACAGGAAGAATAGGATGTACGGCGGCGGTGTGGTTTCTTGCGCCGGAAGCGGCAGTGTATCGGCTTTCGTCGAAGACGGTCCGGAATTTCGGGGAGGGGACGTCGTTAGGGAAGGGGGTTTCGCGACCGCTCCGAACGCGTCGCTAAAAGTGGTCCCTTCGTCGAAATTTAGCTACCCCGGTCTCGGGAAAACTTCGATGGAGCATTCCGTCGCTTTACTCTCGTCCGCGGGGAGGGTCTATCCGGGCGGCGTTCATATGCGCGACGGATCGATTAAGAGGAAGACAAATTTGAACGAAGAAAAGACGCTGGTGAAATTCAGGAACAAGGGTAAAGTTGACGCTGACGACTTGGACGAGTCGGAAAAGCACGATTTGTTCATGCAAAGAATGAACGACCCCGGCATCGTCGCCGGCGCATATTTAGTTCCCAGCGAGCACGATATGCACCGAACTAATTACGGCGTCTGTAACTCGGCTTCCGCTGCGGTAGCGTCGAAGTCGTCGTCGGAGTCTTCGATAGAAACGCGACCCCCCTTCAGTCGAACTTTTTTGACTTCGAATTCTTTCAGAAGAGGCGCTTCCTTTTATCCCGTCGTGAACATTTTCAGGGGGCTCGTCGGCGGAGGGCGGGTGCCCGCTAATTTAAAAAAAAATTTTCCGACCATTTACGAATCTCACCATACGGACAACGAGTTGAAAAAATGTTTCGATTCAGATAGCACGATGCAAACTTTAGACGCTTTGGGGGGTTTGCTCCTCGAACCGACGACAATAGGAACGCGCGCACCGAACGGCTGGAAAAGAAATTGGGTTTGCGAAGAACTTTCCGCGAATTCTCCAAAACTGACCGATTTTTACTCGAGCTCTTTACTAATGGACGGGATCTTTTCGCGCGCAGACTCGCTCGTGATTCTAATTCACAACTACTTTAAGAACCGCGACCTCTACCGCCCGAGAAACGGAGCTCGAAGAAAAATCATTCCCATACCCGTACCGAGAATCGCGTTGGGTAAAAACGTGATTAGTAATTTCAATTCCCACACAACTGTGTTCGGTTTGCAGCAGTACGACCTAGATAACCCGGCGTCTATTCGCTACAATTTCGTAACCGGCGAGCGGGGGAAAAAGCCCGACTTCGTGAAGCATCAACTGATGAGCTCCGAAAACTTTCTGAAAGGCGCTTCCGTCTTGAATTACCCCCCGAGCAGCCCGGTTTCCTTTATCGAACACGTCGATTTTAGCAAAAGGCTAATGGGGGAGGACGCGCGAGCTCGCTTGAAGAAATTTTCCAACCAATACGCGCTGCTGGGGGATAGCGAAAATCGACTGACCGATTACACGGCCAAGAGGTACGCTTGGGAGAAGGTTAAAAAATCGTTGTGTCGGAAAGAATTTTCCGAGGGTAATTTCCGGGAATACGGCAAAAGCGTCTATCGACCAACCGTTCCGGCTTTAGAGTGCTATTTTCAGGCGATAAACCAAGCTAACCGCGAGTTCGCGAACGTCGAAAACGAAAACGACGACGACGATAAGGGGCTCCTCCTTCATTTCTCCCAGCACAACAAAAAGCACGTACAGGTTTACCTAGGCCAGTATAAATACCTGAGCGAAGGCGACGGATGGTTGGGAGGAAATCTGAACCAATATCTGCCCGCGTTTATAGCGAACGATACCACGTCGTATCCCACAGTCGGTTCGGAAGAACGGGTTTTTTTAAAAGACGAACGGGCGTGGAAAGGGTTCAAAAACTACCACCACGCGTTCGAACACGCGTATAAGGCGACGAAAGATTCGCACGTCTCGAAAAGAAAAGATACCACCGAAAAGATTCCCATCCACACGTGCGGCTGTACGTGCGAAATATCGTGCCAAAAGGTATTTTCGTCCGTTCTCAAAAAATCGCGAGACGTGGGAGCAAAAAGCATCACCTTTTCTGGATTTCTCAGCCGAAGCACTAAACTAACTCCGTTCGTATTTCAAAAACGGATTCCGTGCACCGACGCGAGATTATACGCCGCCTATTTGAGAATTAAGGCCAACTCGGAACTCCCGCGCGATTTGAGCAAAATGTTTCGCCCCCTCGGAAAACAGTATTATGGGAAACTGCCCCTCGCCCCGAATTATTTTATGGTTTCTCCTCACAACACCGAATCCATGAGCTACATGTGGGGGAGGCAATTGATCGACGAACCTTTGTCGGAACCCGACGCTAATAACGTAAATTCCAACGGTTTACCGGAACTCAGAGTGAACGACGATAAAAACCGATTCGATTACCTCTACCCTAAATTATTATTAGGGTCGGGGGCCGAAGATTATTATCATGCGGAGGTTACTAGGTTTTTAGAATCGCTCTTAACCGTCATGCCGAGCACGATTTGCGCAAACGCGCAAAATTCTCGCGAAGATGGCGCTAAAGATATCGTTGCGCAATTCGGAACGCCGTACGCGATTCTTTGGAGCGGGTTCGATTACCTAAAGGGAGAGTATGGCGAGAACGGAGGAAGGGGAACCTCCCGTTCGCCCCACCCGCCATTAAAATTCGTTCACAACTATCCGATTACGACGCTCTCGTTTTCGGGCTACGAATGCGGTCAAACGATAGCGGAAGGTCAGCACGCCATGGGTGGGTACTTGTGTCCGTACAGGCCGTGGCAAGAAGATAACCAGAAGAAAGGAAAAAATAAGGTTTTTGCCTACGTGGACGAAGACGACGCTTTTATATTTCGAGGCAAACTGAAATTCTTCGGCGAAATGATGGATAACGAATTTTTAGAAACGATGCGCCAGAAAGAGCACGAAAAATGTGACGTCATAGTGGATCTGCTGAGACATTACGGGGCAGGTTGTTTATTCCAGAAAACGGACAAAGACGACAACCACCACGACGGTATCGATCGAAAGAAAACATCTTCGTTTCCAATGGATGGTCGGTTCTCGTATTCCGCATTCCCACCGACGAGGCAGATGACGTGTCAGGTCAGACAGCCTCTAGCCGCATTAGGTTTGATAAAAAGTAAAAATGTGGGCGTGGATTTAGAAGAAACTAGTTAGTTTTATTTTTTATTATGTTTTGTAAATTATACAACGTTAAAGCGATATAGATTTAAAATACTAATTTCTTTCTACATTTGTAAATGTAATTGCGAAATTTAGCCTTTTCTTCTTCGCTGCGGCGTTTGTAAATCTTGAGTGGCGTTTTGCCTGCCCTTCGTAAAATTTCTTCCCTATCGATGGTAACATCTTCGAGTATTGTCATCGTGCGTGTAATGTTGCGGCGAATAGTTTTCCTCGTCTGCGGAACGAATTTTAGAATGAAAAAGTGTTGTATATTTTTATCTAAGTCATTTCCTTAAACACGGCAATGTAAACTAACTATATCAGATTTCTTCCAAAAAAATTACGAATATTTGTAGCGGGAGTGATTTGTTAAAACTAATTTATCGTAAATATACTTATAATTTTAAAATATTTAAATTATCCGAGATAAAATCACTCGCGCGAGTCGATGGGGGTTAACTAGTTGAATTGTAATAGTTCAGGTATCTTATAGATGGATGTTTCTAAACTGACGAATTGAATGATATCGTCTTTCACTCAGATGCATGAAATCGTGAATTTAAGATACATACATCACTTAGGAACTATATAACGCGCAGAAGCTTTAATATTTTCTTGATTTACTTCAGGCTGATTTACTGTAAAATGTCAAAAGTTCTTTATGTTTATTTCAGGAAATGTTTAACTTTACGGGATTAATACATTTTTTCCAATAAATGAGCTCGTTGGTGAAAAAAAATATAGTAAGATGACATAATATAGATAATTATTTTTACGGGAAATAGAGGAGCATGAAGTCGCTTAGAAGCTTATTAACAAAAGAATCAGAAACTATCAAAGAGGACCCTATTGTGATTGAACGATGAAGTCGGAATGAAGGAGGACAGAGTGAGATACGATGGCAAGATGAAGGGGCATTACACGCCGCAACAATTACGACGCGAATTTCTAATAAATGAATCCCAAATGCCTGGAAAGAAGATTGTCTATATAGACTTGATCTAAAACAATGAGAGTCAAATGCTCGAGACGAAAGAAAATAGGCACGGAGGATTTGTAATGCTTGGTCGTGGATTAAACAAACGTTCTCGGAGCAGCACCGTGGGCATCCCGATTTACAGGGAAGAAACGAAAAAAAAATCCGTATAAAAGGCGAGTCCCGAACACCTCGCAATTCTTAAAATGCATCCAGTCTTCCTTCGCCCCTCTTTCGTCTATGACGCACGGGATGATTAAGTGTCTTAAGAAACTCGAAATCTAGTCAGAACTATTAAGATTTATTCCTGGTAAGAAGGGATTTGGTCAGCCAGGAAACTGTTCAAGCGAAGAAATAATCGGATCTAGCGGCGCACATTTGGCAGAAGGATTGCAAGCCAATGGGTAACAGAAAAAGCAATATGATATTTTGAGTGTTGTTTAATAATTAAAATAATATGCTGTGTAGCAGTTGTGTCTATTAATCCTACCTATTTTTCAAGTTTTTCTATAAGTTAATAATATCATTATAAATGTTTTTGGCGTTTAGGACAAACAAATTTTTATTTCCCTTAAAATAGATATATAAACCTCCTAGACTAAATAAAGCCAGTCGAGAGGTCTAGTGCGAAAATCTAAAATTTCCAAAAGAAAATAATTTTTTTACTGTTTTTAAAATAGATATTTTTCCGGAATTGGACACTGTAGACATCGAGCCTATATAGTGGCCCGCTGTAGCGTCACTATAGCAAATGACAATCACAATCGGGTTATCGATAGTGTTCAGCTAAAGAAAATCTTATAGACTTTGCATTATAGTATTCAATTTTATTTGTTGGGTGTTCCCTAAAAAAAAACTCGGCTTATAGGAACGGAAAGATTTTTGTAGCACGATCACTCCCGATAGGTAAATAAGTAACGTTTCCTCGTGCTTCGCGTTCGTGCGAGATTCATTATATTTACGAGAAAATATACCAGTTATGGTTTTTATTTATAATTTTTAATTTAGATCACCTAAAAGATTGAGTTAATAATTATAGCATTCAAATGGAGTACAATTAAAAAAAAATAATCCTATCTTTTATAAATTAGTCTCACTTAAAACCAATTTTCAATTATAAATAATTTTAGAGCCTAATTACCAATCATTTATAGACTTTGATTCCGTCATTTTTTTTGGTTCCCTCCAAGAAATAAATTTCTTAGACGAAAAATTTAATTTGCACTCAAAAGCTGTTCTAAGTATAAGATCGAAGGTCCGTAAGTAGTGAAGTCCGAAGGTCTACAGTGCCCAAAATCTAAGAGATGGCTCAAGAGGAATATATTCCCACTAAATTTGATTTAAGTCGAATATTAATTTTTCGGAATTGACACTAGACCTTCGACTTTAAACCAGTGTCACTAGCGCGTCACTCTAGAACGTCAATAATCAGTTTGACGAATAAGTTCGAGCTAGAAGAATTGATTTGGAAGCGTTAGCCGGCTTTTTTCGATTCCGTGATGGCGACACATATATAGTGAGCGTTCGAAGGGAACTCAAAACGACCTCAGTGCTAGCGCGACAACCTTTTGGTATAAGCTACGCTCTCACCGATCATAGGTGAGCGTTTCGAAGGGACTGATAGAGAGCTATCGAGAAGGTCTAAGTATACAGTCGAAGGTCAAAGTGGTAAAAAAATAAAAATTCTAAGCGAAAAATTTTTGTCAGAAAAAAATGCAAAGTGCGAATTAAGTTTTCAGAAGTTGTGCACCTTAGACCTGCTATACCCAGTCTCTAAGGCGAGCGCAACTGAATGACGATCATACAATCGCTTTAACGATATGTCGAAGCTTAAGATAATGGTATTTGATAAGCGGTGTCAGAGCAGATTCCGCTTTTTTGCGAGTGTCGCGTGAAGGCGACACTATGATTTGATGAGTGACAGTTTCGGAAGGGACCCAAACGGACCTAACATGCACGCCGCCGACACTTTTTAGGTATAGAACCTATGCTTTCAACGACCGATATAGTGACGTTTGGAAGGGAGATTAGATCAAAAAGTCGAGAGTTAGCTATATTCTACAGTGTAAAAAAATAAAAGTCTCCCAAGAGAAATTAACTCACAAATTTCTGTTAAGTCGAAATTATTTTCCCGGATTTGTCTTTAAACTTCGACTTAACCCCCGTTCCCTACCGCGCGTCATGATAGTACGTCATAGCATACGTTTGACGATAGTTCAGCTTAAGGAAATGGCATTGGACGCGTTCAGACCGCTTTTCGAGTTCCGTAAGGGCGAACACTAAATTGATAGTGACGTTCGAAAGGACGCTGCCAAAACGACCTACAAATATCGGGAGACACCTCTTTAGGTATGATAGAGCTGATCGCTTCAACCCGATATTCCACGACGGTTCGAAGGGAACTGATATAAGTTCAAGGTCTAAGTAATAACAGTCGAGCAGGTCTAGCGTGCTAAGCTCGAAGGCTAGAGTATACCAGTCGAAGGTTTAAGGGTAGAAGTCGACGTTCTAAAGTGCTAACGTCGGAGGTCTATTAGAGTCCGAGAGGTCAGGAGTGCTAGAGTCCGAAGGTGATAAGCTTGCTAATCGAGGGTCTAAGTATAGAAGTCGAAGGTCTAAGTGCTGAGTCGAAGTCTATGTGCTAATCGAAAGTCAGAGTGCTAAGTTGAAAGGATCCAAGTTGCTAAGTCGAGGTAATGCAGTGCTAAGTCGAGGTCTTAAGGTATAAGGTCGCAGGTCTAGAGTATGAAGTCGAAAGGTCTAAGAAAGTCGAATTGAGGTTCTAAAGTGCCAATCGTAATTTCTCAAAGAAGATAATACACAAGTTTTTAAGTCCATTATTTTATCGGAATTTGCACTTAAGACCTCGACCTAGTCAGCTTCGCGATCAAGAAGCGTCACATATGACGTTCAAATCGATTGAAGATAGTTTAGAACTTAGGATAACCTGTATTGTGAAGCGTGTCGAGGTCGCTTTTCCGATACCTCCCAGTTAGGGGCGACACAGATACTTATATGACCTTTCGAAGGGAACCAGAAAAACGACCCTAACGGAGTTGGGTCGACGCTTTTAATGGGTGATTAGCGAACCCTTCGTTTAACCCGATAGCGACGTTTCGCAGGAATTGGACTCAAGTCGAAGGCCTAAGGTGCTCAAAAATCTAAAAAATCTTCAAAAAAAAATATTCACTACAAAAATTTGTTAAAACTACGAAATATTTTCGGAATTTTATGCACTTTATATATATATATAATAGATATTCTATAGTATATATATATATATTATCTCATATATATATTATCACTATTATATATAATATATATATAGTATATAATATTATATATATATAAATTATATAGTTAAGGAGACCTTAAACGGATAAAATTAAAAAAGAAATAATTTTTAACAAAACAAATGAAATAAAACTGATGATTAACCGCCGTCGTTTCCGTTTTGTCTATATACAGGGAGTTGAACATTATTTTATCATTGTTTTAGAGCGTTGGACTTCGTGCACGTACGGTTCGCAAGTGGGTTCATCGCTCATCGTCGTCAAAAATAATACCTGTTGACCAGCATCTGAAATTGGAATACCTTTTTATTCTATTACAGAAGACTTTCTCATGTTTTTATTGTTCTACAGTGAAAAAAAAATTTGCGTCACTTCCTAATTTCTATTTTTTACGCCGGAAATCCTCAACAGACGATTAGTTCGAAATGGAAAAGAACGGAATGAATCTGAGAGATTTGGCAATGAACGTCATTTTTGAAACATCATGTTTTCAAGACGCGTACAACAAAAATGTTTATGATTCGAAAAAAATTGCGGCGAACTACGAATTGATTTTAACTCACTTGTTTGAAAAACATGGACCGAAGGATATAAATTTCAACCTAGTCTTATCACTATTTGATTCAAACAACGAAGAGAAGTCCTCCGCAAACTTTCTAGAACTTCTCGAAAACGCGACACGAAATCCATACAGAGTAACTGAATCAATAACCCTGACCTTGACCAAGTATATGATCTCAGCAGACAGTTTGGCCGATGAATTTTCCATGGCTGCTAAAACCGCTCGGGTTATAAGGACTATGGGCACCGCGTACGAACGCTTAAGATCTTTAATTTTTTATTTAGATGAGTATGATACCATTATAAAACTAACGACTTTTATGAAAAACAAACAACACGAACCTTTATTTCGTATCAAGAACTTAGAAATAGTTAATACGAGCGATAACACTCTCACCCACGAAAAATTTCTCGAAATGATAAAAAATATTTCAACCCGATTTCCAAATCTAACCACATTGAAACTAATTTGCAGATGGCGCGAAACTGTGTCGAGATACGACCCGATTATGAACAGTGACTCTTCTCCTCCTAAGAACGTGTCGGCGAGCGCTTTGGCAGAAACATACAATTTGGAATATATAAAATCGATGGAAATAATTGACAAAATTGATTTTTTGGGTGAATTGCAGAACCGTCTTATTCCTTCATTCACCGAATTAACTACAATAATCGTGGATTATAACAACATCGAGGATATTATCAAAATCTCATCGTTGTTTAACCTGCAAAAAATCGGAGTTCGTTTGAATCATACCGAGTTATTGACAGCGGTCGTTTAAGACAATTGGTTGCAAAAACTGGGGTGAAAACAATGGAATTGATTTTCGGTTTTTCGTCGGAAGAGGAAATATTTCCCAACCACGTCTATTTTTTGACGCCCAAATTACTTCGTCGTGGATGCGATAATTGTTCTAACAAAAAACTTGCTTCTTTAATCGTGGTTGTTGAAATCGAAAACAAAAGAATAATCGAATGGGAAATTAGCGAAACTCTACCGTTAGCCGAATTTTCCGTGAAATTATCAAAGAAGTTGAAAGAAGAAGCGGCAGGAGATGAAGAAGGTGAATATAGTG
The DNA here is from genome assembly GCA_015478945.1 of Trachelipus rathkii. Lineage (NCBI taxonomy): Eukaryota > Metazoa > Arthropoda > Malacostraca > Isopoda > Trachelipodidae > Trachelipus > Trachelipus rathkii. Next base: position 6,763 of record JABUQX010049082.1, on the reverse strand, counting down.
GCGGTGGACTACTAAAAATGTTGGAAATTCATTTTTGGAAACTTCTTACTAAAGATCATGAAAGCAACGAAATACAAATACCATTCTGCCTCGCATGCGAAGGAATTTATGCGATTATGGTGCTTTTTATGCCGTTGTTGTATCAATGTTTAACGGAGCAAGAGCGATGCCGTTTACATTCGGGTAAATTGTGGCGAAGAGAAATAGAAAAGAAGATAATTGATTGTTGGGACACAAAAATTTTTAGAAACCGATTGCAAAAGAATATTAGAAAAAGTGATGGTTTCTTGGAATTGAATTTCCGAAACGTTTGCCACTTTAATGCTTTCTTTCGAAAAAACGAAAATATCAACACCATTTCCCCACTTCGACTTCTAAATGTCAATTCCTTAAAATTGGTTTTTGACGGACCATCGAGAAAAAATCCTAATTGTGGCTTATTAAGTAATAATTTTGTCAAAGCATTTCCAAATATGACTGAGTTAGAAATTAGAGGAAACAATTCTAAATATAAAAGTATTGAAAACTGCATGTTTATAAAAGACAGTGAAGGTGAAGTCGTTTTTAAAAAATTGGTAGAATTAAAGATTGATGATTCAATTCTTTTATATCAGATTCCTTGCGTCTCTCCGAATCTAGAAAAGGTCATTATATTTTTCCATTCAAGATATATCGAACCTTGCGCTATTTATTACTATTTTGATAGCAGCTCCTATTTGAAAAGAGGATTACAATTTAATTTTGATCGATACTTGGTTAAAAAAGAAAAATTCATCATTAGTGAATGCGGTGATCCTACACTCAAACGAGATGTCAACCAACTTTTCCGAAATATCGTGGTGACTATGGCCGATGAATATGGAAATTCCATTATTCGGTGGAACATAAAACAATATGACAAGATCGAATTTGTTGATTTTGAATCATTTGAAAATGGTAAACTCGGTGTAGAAAAAGAAACAAAAGTCTCATATGAAGACATTTCTCGGGTTAATAAGCGATATGAAGATTTCCTAACCCGCTTTCTTTTTTTGCAGTTACTTTAAATAATGTTCGAGACCCGCGAGCCGGAAAACTGTTTTCCATGGTGCCTGTCCCTCTATCGATAACCATGGATTTTTTTTGGAAACTTTGTCAAGCTATTGAGGACGTAATAGAGGAAACGACGATAGCTCAACTTTAATTGATCACAGACACAGCCAATATATAAGATATAATAGCTATATGCCGTAGTATACTATATGTAGAAGATTATATTATTTTATAATATAGTATATATATATATTATATATTATATACTATATATAATTATTAATATATATATTAATAATATAGTCAAACTACTATTAGAAAGGTATGGAATGAGTAGGTGATAGTTTACTTCTACCAAGAGAGTTTAAAATTATAACAAAGAAATCCGAATAGAACTTTCTTTGAGTAGCAAAGAAAGATATAAAGTATTAAAAACTAAAACAAAAATGAATGACATTTTCATACGCACGCGTTTCATTGTCTATAAAACGAATTGACATTAATAGTTTTATCACTGATATGAGAACGTGCTCGTCGAGTAACGTTTCGCCATATGTGTTTTTTCGCTCAGCGGCGCGCAATAATCCTGTTTATCAGCATCAGAATGTGGAATAGCCTTTTTTCATTATAAAGACTTCTCATGTATTTATTGTTCTAGCATGAAGAAAACCTGCGCTAACGACCGCTTATTTCTTATTTTTTCACAGGGAAATCCTCGACCGCGACGATAGTTTCGAAATGGAAAAGAACGGATGAATCTGAGAGATTGGATGAACGATCCATTTTGAAACATCATGTTTCAAAGACGCGACACAAAAAATTTATGATTGCGGAAAAAATGCGGGCGAACTACGATGATTTAACGATCATTGTTGAAAACATGGAAGCCGAAGGCAATAAAATTTCCAACCTGTGCTTACCGGCTAATTGATCAAAAACGAAGAAATCCTCGCAAGACTTCGTAAACTTCTCGAAAAACGGGACGGCGAATCATAAGAGGTACTGAAAATCATACCCCTGACGTTGAAACCAGTATAGTGATCTCAGCGCAGACAGTCTTAGCCGATGATTTCTCCAATGGCTGTAAACCGCTCAGGGGTATAGGACTATTGGCACCGCGTACGAACGTTGGATCTTTGATTGTGTATTTGGATTGAGTGTAGACTACCATTAAAGAAACTTACACGGACTTCTTATGAAAAACAAACAACGACGTACCTTAATAATCGTATCAAGATCTAAAATGTGTTAATACAGCGATGATGACTGCTCTCACCGCACGAAAATTTCTCGAAAATGTTGAAATAGTTTTCAATTCGCGATTTCAAATCTAATTACATGGAAACTAATGGCAAATCTTTTGCGAAGCTGATGCGAAATAACGACCGATTAATGAACGATGACTCTCTCCCTCTAGTGAACGTATCGCGTGAGCGCTTGTGGCAGAAACATACAAATTGAATTGGAAATAAATGTGACAAAATGAAATTTACCGCAGTGAATGCGCAAGGTCCGGTACCTATTCCTACATTCACTGCGAATTACTAAAATAATCGTAGGGATATAACAACATCGCGGATGAATATCTATCAAAATCTCAATCTTGTTAACCTGCAAAGCGAGTTCGTGTTGAATCATAGAGTTTGGTAAATTTTGGGGGAGAGCGGGTCGTTAAGGAGGACAATTTGGTGCAAAAATCTGGGGTGAAAGCAATGGACGATTTGATGTTTCGGTTCTTCGTCGAAAAGAAAGTAATCCCAACCAACGCTATTTTTGTGAGGCCCAATTATTGTCGTGGGAGAGATAGATTGGTTCTAGACAAAAAACTGCTTCTTTAATCGTAGTTTTGAAATCGAAAAACAAAGAATAATCGAATGGGAATTGACGAAAGATCTACCGTAGCCGAATTTGCCGGAAAGTTACCAAAGAAGGTTAAGACAAGGACAGGGATAAAGAAGTGAAAGACGTAGCGGTGGAATTGTACCTAAAAATGTTGGAAATTAAGTTTTTGTGAAACTGCTTACGAAAGGATCGGGAAGAAACGAAAGTCAAGTACCCTATTCTGCCGGGATCGCGTGTCAAGGAAATTAAATCGGGTACGGGCCTTCTTAGCCGTACATCAATGTTTTTAGGGAACAAGAAGCATGCCGGTTTACTTCGGGTAATTGTGGCGAAAGAGAAAGAACGAGAAAATATTGAGCTGGACAATGCAGACATTTTTTAGAAACCGGATTGGCAAAAGATATTTGAAGAGCGATGGTTCCTTGGAGATTATGAAATTTCGAAAACGTTGCGTTTGAATAGCTCTCACTCACGAAGTGAAACGAAAATAATCGACACATTCCTCCACGTCCGACCTTCATAAAATGTGAAGTGTGCCTTAATTGTTGTTGACGGGACCATTCGAGAACAAGGCTAATTGTGGATTATTGGGAGCATCACTCAAATTTGTCAAAGCCATTCCAAATATATATTGAAGGTTAGGAAATTAGAGGAAACGATTCTAAATATAAAAGTATTGGATAACTATTAAGATAGTGAAGGTGAAGTCGCTTTTAAAAATAGTGAGAATTAAAGATTGATATTCCAAGATCTTTTTATATGCCACGAAACTGCAACTATCGTCTCTGCCAATCTAGAAAAGGTATTTATATTTTTTCCATCAAGATAAGTCGATACTTGGCTGTTTATTACACATTTGATGGCAGCTTTATCCTATTTGAACAAAGAGGAGACTACCAGTCAATTATTTGAGCGATACTGTAAGAAATGAAGGGAATTCCCATTGGCATTAGTGAGATGCGGTGATCCTTTACATGAAGGAGGCAAATATACATCCATATTCGAAAAATAGTGCGTCGTGACTATGGGACCCGATGAAATAGTGGAAAGATTCCATTATTCGTTTGGAACTGATAAACAATACACAAGCTCGAATTTCTTGACTTTTGATCACTTGAAGATGATAAAACGCAGTGTAGAAAAAAGGAAACAAAAGTCAAAATGAGAGCAATTGAGGTACAACAACATGAAAGTGCTAACGACCGCAATGTCGTGTTTTGAGGTTTATTAAATAATTTTCGAGACGGCCCGAGCCGAAAACGGTTCGCTGTGGCCTTCCTCTATCGAACAACCACGAATTTTTCTTTGACTTATTCAAAGGCCAGTCAAGAGACGGTAATAGAGACACGATTTATTAAATTACAGGTTTGCATAAAACACTCATAATATAGTATACTACGTATAATCTATACTATATATAATATAGCATATATACTTATAAGCTTATATTATACTAATGATATAATTCGTCTTGGTTAATTTAAGGTAAAAATAACATAAATTAATACTTAAAAGTAAGGTTATCAATCAAATTTATATTCAAATAAGTAAGAAATTGAAAAAAAATAACTGCCTTTAATTTACCTGTTGAAAGAAGCCGAAATATTAGAGTAAGTTTTTTCAGTGCCGATTTTTCAGCCTTTGTTTAATTATGATACTTACACCGAAATAATGTATCCCAAGTGTTTTCCCTACATAACTTAGAAGTGTCATTATGGAACGAGAAACAACGCGAGAAAAAAATCGAGAGCCACTACGTCATCGAAAGAATCACTATTGAGCAATTCCATGTTTCGCATATATGTATTAAGGCTTCTATTCAAAACAACCGAAAACGTCTCTTTTCAGCCTCTATTGAAAATTCAAATTTAGAATTCTTTCTCCAGACCTTGATGATTTCAGAACTATCGAGTAAATATTTCTTCACTGGTAGTCGCAAAGCTTTAGGGATGTACGATGTTTTTTTTTACGTCCACTATATTAGAGTCGCCGTTACTTTTAATTTCATGCTTTTTAAGCGAAAGTGCTAAGAAATTCTTCATTTGATGCGCCTCTCAGAAAAAGGATATATGATATACTACGGTGCGTTTCCTCGATATCGTTACAACAAAAGGTTTAAAATTTTCCTCGTTCTTCTATTCTCGAGTTTACGAAGAATGTGGCGAAACGTTTTAATGACCGGTTCATGATCTCTCGAAATACCATGTATTCCGTCAAAAAATTGTCGACGATCGGCTTGAGATCTACGAAGTTTTTTATGACTCTATTCCCTTTTAAAAGCAGATTACGCTTAAACACCATTTTGTCGTTGGAGCAGCAACAAGCTTGGAGGGAAACGAGATCGAACCCTTCGGTGTCCTTATATTTTATCCACCGGACTTTTATAAACCTTTTAGTCAATCGAACAACGTCATTCTCTTCTTCTACCCCTAAATTTTCTTCCTTATCATCACCGTCGATATCATTTTCAATCCCCGAAGACGCGTCCTCGTAAAAGCCAACTTCCGGACCCCATCCGTGGTTGTCGTCACCCTCATCAACCAAAACAGGATTATTTTCCTGAAGTGAATCGCGTTCTTTACTTTTTGGACGGTCTGGCTGAGCGATTTGTAGTCTTTCAACCTTTTTTAGGTTTTCCGATTTTGTTTTCTTTCCAGCCGCTTCGGGTTCTTTTCACCAAGAATTCCAACGCCCGCCCGTCTCGCCGATCGGTAGACAGAATTGATTCAAGTGTCTTATAATTTGACACCAAACATTCCGCGTCTCACGTGCAACATTATTCTTTTATCGTTTCAAAAGTTTCGATCGGTGACAATAATCGCTCGCGTATTTCTTACGCCTTAAAACAAAAATGTAATCTTACGGTCGATCTAAAAACTACCATCTTGCGAATGGATAGATCTCCTTTATACTCATGTTATATTTCTGTTCTTTTTAAAAAATTTATTTATATTATTATTATTGATTATTATATTATGATTTAGATTCGGCGGATAATTACACCTATTGGATGCGTCGTTCGTTGGCTTTTTTCATCTTTAGACGTAAGAGCTGTTTATATGAAAAAAGTAATAAATAGCTAGTCGGTAATTAATTCATTTTATAAAATCAATCTAAGTATTAATTAATATAGATAAATGATGAAATAATAATATAAATCGAATTCCCTTTTCAAAGAACAACATTGTGATACATTATTTTTAAATTATTCCCGTAAGCAGAGGCAAAATGATAGAAATTTGAGATGAACATCAGAATAAGATAAATAAAAAAAGAAGAATAAAATCAAAACGGTTCAGATATAGTTTTTTAAAAATATCGGCCGTGTTGCTTTATATAAAATTGTTTTTGATTGTAACTAAGCAATAAAAAAATATATAAAGATAAATTAATAGGTCAATTTAAAGAATTGTGTATTGTCGTTCCTAAACTTAAAAACGAATATTCAGAGTGGAAAATCGATGTAAAAAAACCTTCAACTAGCTAAAATTTTATTTTTCAAGGAATAAATATAGTAGTCGTTAATCAAATTATACGTAAATACGCTCGTTAGCAAGGTCTCGCCTTTGAAAAGTAGCCTCTTAAAACCTATTTTCTAAAGTCGCCTCGTGAAAACGGTAACCGGACTACCAACTTTCGGTCTCCTTTAAAAACGGAATAACTCGCCTTTTAATAGTCGATCTTCTTCCGACGGTACCCGGGCAAAGAAATTAAAGTATCGGAAAAGGTCCGTCAGATAGATCGCTGTCTCGTTTTCTCGTATCGGCGTTGAGGGCCTCTCTCTCATCACATCATCTTCGCCGGTCAAAGCCATACCCTGATTGCCGTGCCAATCTTCTTTCTTTCTCTTCTCGCTGCACGAATACGCGACGTCTCACCGTTTTGGGGC
>JABUQX010049081.1:17500-20843 GCA_015478945.1 Trachelipus rathkii | reverse complement strand
GTGCTCTAGGGTTAAGAGTTTCGGGCCAGAAGAAAGAAGACGCTGGACCAACTGACAGGGGAAGCCCTTCCTGGGAGTTGTTTTATATATATATATAATATAGAATTACAAATATATATTATATATATATATATATATATATATTATATTATATATATATATATATATATATAATATATTATATATATATATATCATATATATATATAATATATATATTACATATATATAATATATAGTATATATATACTATATATATATATATATAAATATTACTATATATATATATATATATATATATATTATTATAATATATAAAATATATATAATATAATATATATATATATATTATATATATATAATATATATAGTATATATATATATTTATACTATATATATTATTATATATATATATATTATATATTATATATAGTATATTACTATATATATATATATATATATTAATATATATGTATGTATATATACTTATAAATATATATATATAATATATATGATATATTATATATATATATATATATATTATATTATATATAATATATATATATATGATATATTAAATATATATATAACTATATATATATATATATATTTGTATATATATAAATGTATTATATAATATAATATATATATATATATATATATATATATATATATATATATATATATATATATAATATATATATATATATATATATATATATATATTAAAAACGGTATATATTAAGCAAGGCTTAAAATCGGATTCGTTATAGCAGTACAGCAATTTCGATTTTAAACTTCCATGAATTGAAAAGCTTTTATTACAGTAATTAAAATAAATGTTATTTCCTTTGAATGATATTAAAGAAAGCTTTAACATGAACTGTAATATTAGTTTAATAAGTAATTAAAGCCAATAACAGTTTATCATTGATCAGCTGAAGATAACCAATTTATATTTACTAATTAATATATATATTAATAAAAGTAAACGTACTTAAGCTCTGCAAACAGTGTTCCAATATCCTATAGATATTTTTTTTCAATTTGTTAAGTAAATTAATGTAGTCCTAAAATTTTTTAAAACTCCTACAACGATGGCATATATGAATATTATCGAAGTTTATTTTAAGTTCTATAGATATTTTGTTTCCAATAAAGTTCTAACAAAGTTTTTTGAAATATTCATTCCTAACACTCGTATGTTAGGTTTGTTCTGCACTCTTCCCAAAATACTTTTAAAAGCAACATTAGTGTTAGGAAATTTGTTGAAAATGGTGTATACATATCTTAAATTTTTGTTCGAGGGCTAATCTTAATCTCTCTGATGCGTTTATCTGATTCTGGCATATTACCATTGTTCAAATAATTAAGGATGTATGCTCTTAGAAGAATTATTCGCATTTCATCAACTCTTATTTAAAATAAAATGGTGAATGTGTTGTAGAACAAAATTTTAGTTCAACATCTTTTGCAACCGGGTTTGGAATTCCTTAGTTTTCAGTTTTGATATACTTTTTCTCATTTATTACAAAGACCTGCGTTTGAAATTTTATTTTATTTTATTTTTTTTTTTTGCTGTCAAAGATTTTTAATAGATTCTTATGTATTTCAATGCGCTGAATTCGAATCTGTTATTGGGTTGTTTCTCAATCAGGTTCAATGTTTGTACTATGGACACCTGTACTTGATATTAAATAAAAAGTATGTTACTCTACATGTGTTTCAATTTATATTTCAGATTAAATATTTAATAAAACTGTGAAACAGAACACTTTTAATTATGAAATTGATGTAATTCCTGATAATAAATATGAATATTACAATTACAAATAAGAAATATAGCAATTTAAGCATTTTTCTAAAGAAAAGATGATTTTATAGATTTTCTTTTGTGTTTTTGTTCTGGTGAATCCCTTTTCAAGCACCAACAGTAGTCTGCTAGCATATTAATGTCCCATCTTCCCTGATATCTTTCTTCCATGCACTTAATATCCTGATGGAACCTTTCCCCCTGTTCTTCACTATAATCTCCACAATTTTCTGGGAAGTAGTCAAGATGGGACCTTAAAAAGTGGAGTTTTATAGACATTCTCACTCCTAAGATTTCAAAGTTTTGTATTAAAAATTGTTTACAGTGGTTTCATCAATCTGAATTCTATGATTCCAAGAAAATTAAGAGAAAGTGCTTTAAAAGATTCCCATGCATTTCGCTCTGTCTCACTCATCACTTCAGTGTCAGTGAATCCAGCGTCCTTCATCAGCATCCTTATTTGAGGACCATCAAATATTCCAGCAGTTAATTTGACATAACTAACCTGTGGAAATTTTCTTGCCAAAAAAAAAATGCTTGACTGTCTCTCTTTAATACCCTTATAAAACTTCTCATTAATCCCAATTTTATATGAAGTGGTGGAAGTAAAATTTTATTACGGTTGACGATAGGTTTATATATGACATTTATGGGAACCAGGACAAAGGACGTCGAGATGGTCATTTCTTGTTGGTTCTGCATATCCCATAAACAGAAGTAAAGCGAGCGGATATTTCGTGTAACCGCGTTGCATTCCAAAGTATTAAAGACACACCGAACATATAATGAAAATATCTTATAATATAAAATCTTCGGAGCTGTAAACAAAATTGGAAATCTGGTACTAAAGTTATCATTACTCCTTTTTGTCTTTTAAGTGGCAAACGCTATTACAAATTTAGATAACAATATAAGTAAGTGGAGTATATCCTAAATATTAGCAATTACAAATTGTTCTACCTGAAAAAATCTATTTTCCTTTACAATAAAATCCAACTAATGTTTTTCTTACCTTCTGATCCTCTACAAATTTTTCATTCATAAGATTGGCCACTTCGAGAGCATCCGTCAAAACTCTTCATGGTCTTTGTGAGTTCTCCTTTAATTGAACCAGGTGTGAAACTGGAACAGATGCTACTTTATCGTCCAATATGTTAAAGAGGAACCCTTTAAAACCTTCTTGTTGAACGGATGTCCAATTAGAAAAGTATCCATTTCTTTATGGACTTATCAGGCAACCCTAACAGCATTCTATTACATCCACTGATATTTTTGCACATTTACCAAGGACACATCGAGTAATTTTTCGTTGAACGGCGAAAATTTCGGAATATTCTTCCTCTCTGCTACGGTAACTAGTAATTGTCTGTCCGCCTGGAGCCATAACTTATTTTTCAGCAAGTCTCTGACGAAGCACTGGACTGGACTCTTGTTGATAGACCAAATATTCTGGTCAAGTCGTTCAGTTGTGCTTGATTTAAAGGATTAGGCTGTTCTAATTCTGGAATTTGAAGCAATATATTGGATGAAG
>JABUQX010049081.1:0-7500 GCA_015478945.1 Trachelipus rathkii | reverse complement strand
AACTGATGCCTAGCTTTTGGTAGGTACCTGTCCTAACATGAGTTCATGTAGGTACCTGCCCTGTATGGATCTATCCTAACTTTTTTCCATCGCGACACACAACACACACCATACACACACAACACACACATACACACACACACACCAGCACCCACACACAAACACACACTCTATGATAGATAACACTTATACACAATTCACTATGACACTTATACACACACACTTAAACTTATACACACATTCACTATTGACACTTTATACACACAATTAACTATGACTTGCATTTACCATTAGACACTTAATTTACACCTATACACAGCGGTCACAAACACACAACATACACCACACACACACTTACCCACTTATACAACATTACTATGACACTTACATTCCACCATAGACACTTACAACTTACATTTTACACTGATACACACGTATAAACACACGACCAACCCTTTGGTATTCATGGGTCAATTTTAGCCCACCCTATTTTAGGTACTTAACATTTTTATTAAAAACATTTTTCGCGAACCTAAAACTGTTACTCATTACAGACATCTTTTATATTTTACTAAATACTTTCTTAATTTATAAAATTTTTTAAAATTCATGCTAAGAGAAAAAACCAGGGTGCCTGATATATAAACATTTTATTTTGCTACAATTGTACGAAATTTATTAAAAACAGTAAAAACTTTACAGACCTTAAGCAGTAAATCAGTAAATCAATAGAGGTGTTACAAAGCACCAAGGGGACTACTTTAACTCTTGTTTTACTGCTTTTACTGTTTAAATTCATGTTTTACTGCTTAACTCATGTTTTACTGCTTTAAGTGATTTAACTCATATGTTTTACTCACATATTTATTAACATTACATATTTAAAGTAGTAAATCAGTAAATCCATAGAGGTTACCTAACACCTAGGGAATTAGTATGTTTTTTTGTTTTATTGTTTTACTCTTTATCATGTTTTACGCTTAGCCCATGTTTTGATGCTTAAGCTTATTATCTGTTTTACTGCTTTACTCACATATTTATTAACATTACTTACCTAAAGCAGGTAATCAGTAAATCAATAGAGTGTTAACCTAACACCTAGGGGGGAATTAGTATGCTTTTTTTTACTGCTTACTGCTTTAACTCCATGTTTTACTGCTTTTAACCTCAATGTTTTTACTGCTTTTAACTTATATGTTGACTGCTTTAACTCATTGTTTTACTTGCTTTAACTCATATGTTTTACTGCATTTAACTCATGTTTTTACTGCTTTACTCATATTTTTACTCTTTAACTCATATATTAATTAACATTATGTTTTCTTTATATTTTTATTTTGTTTTGATACTATTTATTATTTTTTTTTTTTATTATTTACTTTGTTATTTACTTCATTCCTATAGTTATTATTATTTAGAACACACAATCACACGGCACACATCCCACACACACACACACACCAACCACAACACCAACACTACCAAAACCCCTACACCGTACAACACATACATAGACATACCTACACCTATACAACCACACACACACACACACACACACACCACACACACACACGCACACAGACACACCACACACACCCCACTCACTTCACACATAACGTATAATTTTATTAAAACAGTGTTTTGTTTTAATTAATTTCGCTACATTTTATATTACTCATTCAAAGTTTCACTAAAATTATTTCAAAAGTTTCTTTTACTTCTGCAATAGATAATTGTTGCCTTGATGTAAGTGTTTATTATTAATTTTAATTCTTTTTAGTTTATAAATTTTTAAAATATCAAGTTTTAAAATAACTTTACTAAAATTTTATCAAATTTATTAGAAACTTATGTTTACGATACATGAAAGCACTTACATCAGTAAATCAGTCATCCATTTCCACCATGCACCCCTCTACATCAAGCGATGCCACGTCTTGTTCTAATAGACTTACTTGCTTTACATCATCTCTTAGATGTAAATAATTCTGCTCTGCTAATATAACATATGCATTTTATTAAAATCATTTCTAATTCTTATTAAAATAAACAATTATTCACTTACTATTATTCGCTCGATGTTAACTAAAATATTTCAAGTTATTCTTTTTTCTATATTCTATTATATATTATTATTATTATCTATGTAATGCAATCCATCCGAGAAACACAACAACCCGCCTCTTACAGATACGAAACTGAACCTCTCTCTGTATGTGTTGACAATAACTACCTTAGTTAAAATTCAAGAAATTTTTCTAGCCACTGACTATTTATGCGTTTCAGCGCAGCGTGAATATTCAAATGACCCTTTTCAAACAGTTGCTCTATAAATGCGTAATCTTTATCAATAAGTCCCTTCTTTATAGTTGAAAAATCTTTTGTAGAGGGCAATTTTAATCTCTAATACAGTCAAAATGGTAATTCAGGTATCGACAGATCATCTTTATTATTATTTTTATAAATATACTTCAAACTGAAACATTTAGATATATATAACTATAGATATATATATATATATATAATATATTATATATATCTATTAATATATATATACTTAAGTTATTATATATAATATATTATATATTATTATATATATATATAACTATAGTATACATATATATATATACTATAGATATACATATATACGCGAGACGTGAAAGCACGTGCTCAGTAAGGGTATAATTAGCTTAGTATATATATATATATATACTAATATATATATAATATATATATATTAATATTGATATATATATATTCGTAGTGATATATTTGCTTTAGAGAGGAAGCCCTTGGACATGGAGGCGAGGCGAAGGTGATAAGTATTACTTCAACTTGAGAGAACCAAATAGTTTTGGAGGGTTTACTAGGGTTCGCTGCAAAGTTTCCAAACATTGAGAAGAAAGAGTTGAAAGAATATTGAGGTGAAGAAGCTTTTACTCTTACATTAACCTGTCGTCAGAAAATTCCTACCCGCTACAACCATAGGCCATCACCTCGATATGTTTGGCAGTTAGATTTAACTGAAATGATTAAATACAGTTCTTATAATGATGGGTTTCAATATATACTTTTTATTATTGACGTATACTCTAGATACTTATGGTTAAAAGCTTTAAAAGATAAAAATTCAGATACAGTGGCGGCTGCAGTGGAGAATTATAGGATGATTGATAGATGGTCAAAAGCTGATTTTGCACGGTAGGGTAGGCGAATTTCTACGTAGAGATTTCAGGAAATATATTAACTGAATACGATATAGGAAATTTTAAATATATTTCCATAAATAAAGCGATTGTAGAAGAGTCAGGTACGATTAAAAGAACGATGCATAGATACTTTACTAAGATGAACACTTTTAAGTATTTTGACATACTCGATAACCTAGCTTATTCTTACAATAGATTCTTTTCATAGAACTATAAAGACAACTCCTTTTAGAAATGTGAAGACACCATCGGTGATTCAGCAAAACCCAAAAGGTGTAAAAATTAAAGATAAATCAGGAATAAAGGTAAACGATTATAAGAGTGTCTAGAGCTGATGACAGGTTTAGAAAAAGATATGAAGCGGGATGGTCTAGAGAAGTTTTCAAGGTAGATAGTGTAAAGGAATTTTCTAATGAAGGGTTGAAATTATATCTCAAAGATTTAGATGGAGTATCCATATATAAGAAGCACCCTTGCATAACAAGACGAAAATACAGAATACGCATTCAGATCCTGAGAGTCTATATGTATAAAATAGCACAAACCTATATAGATTCGAAAAAGTGAGGGTCAAAAATAAACAGTATTGCGTGAAATTAGAGCGGGTTATCACTAACAAGTTATCATATATAAAGCTGTGAAATCACGAAACATTAATCATTAGGCATCGTAATCATGCGAGATGTGTAGATCACTATTTAACTCTGCCTTCTTCAGCCTCCTTGGAATTACATCCTGATAATAAAGTTTCAGATTTTACAACCGAGTTAATGAATCCTATCCATCAACTTAACAGAGATCTCTATGAGGTAGGACTGTGTGAAATGATATTAGACGCCAATATTGAAAATCTCCCTCAGACACGTCATTGGATATGTTACAGAACTGAAGATATATTAATCTATATATAAAAATAAACACATATATATATATAACGTGTAACACCTCTATTATATATAATATATGTATATATATTATTCTATATATATATATTATATATATATATATATATATTATATATTATATATATATAATATAAATATTATATATATATGATATTATATATATTAGATATTATTATATATATAATATATATAATATATATTATAATAATAATAAAAAATAATAAAAAAATAATAATAATAATAAAAATTAATATAAAAATAATATAAATAAAATAATAAATAATAAAAATATAAAGAAACATAATTTAATAAATATATGAATGTAAAGCAATAAAGCAGTAAAACTAATCCACCTCTATAATCCTTGTTGACAAAAGCAACACGAAATTGATTTACTCGTTTGACTGTCATTAAGCGTCGTTAAGTATATGTTTTTATAAAATTTCGTACAATTTGTAGTAAGAATAAAAAATAGAATTATATAAACAGACAACTCTGTGTTTTTCTTCTGACATTACAATTTATAATAAAAAAGTATTAACAGTTAAATAATAAAATTCTTTGTTCAAAGCTAATGATTAATTTTCCTATTATAGGAAAGTTTTAAGAGAACTTTGAATTACTCAGATATCACTATAGCGTATAAATTGACGTATTTAATTAAAACATAAATGTTTTAATAAATTACGTATATGTTCATACAAAAGAACTTATGGAATAGTTTAAACAGGAGGTCTGAATGCAATTTGTGGTTGTGTGTGTGGGTGTGTGTGGTGTGTTGGTAGGTGTGTTAGTTTGTACACGATCGCTTGTGTGTGTGTGTAGGTGTAGGAATGTGTGTGTGTGTGTAGTGTGTAGCATGTGTGTGTGTTATGTGTACAGAGTCTAGGTGTGTGTGTGTTTTGTGTGTGTGTGGAGTACACATGTGTGATATAGTGTGTTCTAAATAATAGTAACAATAGAAATGAAGTAAATAACACTAAGTAATAAAGAATAAAGAATAAAATAAAATAATAAAATAATAAAATAATAATAAAAATAATAAAAATATATAAATAAATAAAAAGTATCAAACAAATAAAAATAATAAAAGAAACATAATGGTTATGAATATATATGTAAAGCGCTCTAAATTATGAGTTTAAAGCAGCTAAATTCACATGAAGTTAAAGCAGATAAACATATTTTAAAGCAGATAATCATGAGCTTAAAGCAGTAGAACATATCTTAAACGTTAAAGCAGATAAAACATGATGTTTCAAGCCACGATAAACATGAGATTAAAAACAGTCTTAAAGGGCAGTAAACAAAAGCATATAATCGCCCTACGTGAGTGTGAGGTAACACTCTATTGAAATTTTACATAGAGTTACTGCTCTCAAGCATGTGCAATTTCACTCAATATCTGTGACCGTTTAAGAGCAGTCAAACCATATCACAGCCTTAAGCAGTAAACATGGTTAACGCAGCTACAAACATGAGTTCAGCAGTAAAACACCTAAAGACACAAAGCACACTATTCCCCTACGCGCCTGCTCCACGGCTAACCCCTTCTATTATTTACTGACTTTATGCTCTAAGGTATGTAATGGTACCACTAATTATACAGTGATTACAAACAGCTAACATATACACGCCCTGAGCACGTTCTTGACAAACATGAGCTTCTAAGCGAGTAAAACATTGAGTCTTAAAACCAGTAAAAACTAAAACAAAAAGCATACTAACCCCTCTTGGTGTTAGGTCTCACCTCTATTTATTTACTGATTTACAGCTTTAAGGTATGTAAATATATGTTTTTAATAAAATTCGCTACATTGTAGCAAAAATAAATTTTATATCAGACACTTTGGTTTTTTTTCTTCTTACACTGCACTTTTCAAAATTTATACAATTAACAAAGTACTAAGTAAAACTATAAAGATGCTCCTTCGTAATGAGTTACAGTTTTAGGTTGGCGAAAATGTTTTTAAAAAAATGTTAAGTGCCTAAACTTAGGCGTGGGCCTAAAATGACCATGGCAATACCAAGGGTTGGTCGCTGTAGTTATATACCTTTGTGGTATAAGTGTTAAATGTAAGTGTAAGCTCTTATGGTGAGTGTAAGTGTTGACATATGCTGAATTGTGTATAGTGTAAGTGTGTGATGTGTGTATGTGTGGTGTATTGTACCGCTTGTTTGTATAAGTGAATTGGTAAGTGTCTATGGGTAAATTTAAGTGTCTAGTGAATGGTTGTATAAGTGTCATAGTGAATGTGTAGTATAAGGTGAATGTGTGTGTATAAAGTTTGTCGATATTATGGATAAGGTATAAGTGTGTGTATGTGTGTTGTTGGGGGTGCGGGTGTGTGTACCACTCTGTGTGTATGTGTGTGTGTATGTGTGTGTGTGTGTGGTGTGTGTGTGTTGTCCGCGGATGGAAATAAGTTAGGATAGATCCATACAGGTCAGGACCTACCTGACCTCATGTTAGCACAGATACCTACCAAAGGCTAAGCATCAGTTACCCTGGATGAGCTCAAGTCGGGGTTGGAGGCTAGGTGCAGATGTAGGCATAGTGTAGGCTGGGTGTCGGCTAGTTGCAGCGTGTCCGCTAGGAGAGTTAGTTAGTGAGTTAGGTTAGGTTAGGTTAGTTAGGTTAGTTAGTAGTTAGTTAGGTATAGGTTTAAGGATAGTTAGTTAGGTTTAGGTTAGGTTATGTCAGGTTAGCGTTAGTTTAGGTTAGGTTATATATATGTTAGGTTAGGTTAGGTTATGTGCTAGGCTGCGTGTAGGACTTTGCATGGTATCTGGCAAGGTCAAAGCCTAAATATCATGGTCAAACAAAGGCTTTTATTTTATAGTATATATATATATATATATATACTATATATATATATATATATATATATATATATATATAATATATATATAATATATATATCTATATAATATACTATATAATAATAGTATATATATATCTATATATATATCAAGGATGAGATTATTTCGTTACTGGAACTTATCGTACACTATATTATATTTATTATAAATGTATTTATTTTACAAGTTTAAATTGTATATTATGAATTAACTCCTATATATACAATATTCTACACGAAACATATAAAACGTAAAAATATAAAAACTCTTCGAGAGAGGGAGGCATATTCTAACTTTCAGAGAGGATGCCAGATAGCATTATATATATATATATATTATATATATATATATTACATGGAATATATATATTATATATATAATATTATATTATATTTTTAATATAATGATATTTATAGTATATATATATATAGCTAATGAAACAAATAAATTACTTAAATTTCATTACCGGCTGGTGAATATATCCTGATTTCAGAGCGGGTTACAATTAGCATTATTTATATATA
>JABUQX010049080.1:17500-29975 GCA_015478945.1 Trachelipus rathkii | reverse complement strand
GTGAATCTTCTTTACACGCGACTTTTATTTCTCTATTTCCTCAAGCCATTTACACAATCTTTTCAAGCGATCGAAGTGGACACCATTCCACGGGCAGCATTAATTCAAATCGGTGTCTAAGTTCCCTAGGGCCTAGAAAACTTCACACTGTATCCTTTCGCTTGTTTCCTTCAGCTCTTTGAGTCGTTTCGGCCTTTTTGTCATCCTACTCTATCTAGCATATATATATTCTATATTTGCTCTTTATACTTTATTTAATTTTCTCTTGACTTAGTTCGCATTATTAGATTGTTATTATATTGTCTTAAATCTAAATACTTCAAATGAGGTAATTTATCAAGTTGCTCATGCTTGCCACAATCTGTTATATTTGGTATACTATCAAATTTAATAACTTCGATATTCTAATGAAAATCTTATAACACTATTACATTAACGATCATATTAAGCTCATGATATCACTCAAATATTCAATTAACTATCATATAAGTATTTCTTTTTTTATGGTGCTTTCGAATTCTCTATCCTTCTCATACCATGTCCTCTCTGCACCTTCATCTAATTATACCTCTTTTAGTGATTAACACTATATTAAACTTTATGTTTCTTCAATGTGCGGTACAAGAAGCTAATAATATTATTTAGTATAACTAATCTTTTTTCAGCCTCAACATAAAGAGTATAGAAAAAAAAAAATCTTTTATTTTTCTCTTTCCTTGTATGATGACATTGGGTAAAAATACATTTTCATGTATAATAAAAATACAGATAAGATAACGGTGTATATATATCGATTAGACGTGGTAAATATCGCGTCAATTGAGAGCGCGTCTAGCCATAATAGGATGTGTATCAGATATTGTTTCTTATGAGCGCGAGTATTACTTGTGTTATTAAATTGATCGAGTTTTTTAGAATATTATGTTATATGGTATGCTACTAGGTTCATAATTTGTGTTTCTACTGATTGATGTATTTTATATTGTTTATTTTATTTGAAATTCTGTGTTTGAGTATCGTTTTTAATCATCTCTGATACCCTTTATGATTCACCTATGATTGCGGTCCGGGGTATCTGACCCGCTCAATATAATATGTGTATTTCTAATTTAACTATGTGCTCGAGGAGTAAATCATTTATTTCTATTCTTTTTTTTCTAAGAGGTTAATTATAATTATTACTATTTATTTTATTTTATTATTCTTTTCTTTTCTCAGTTCATTATAATTACTTTCTTATTATTTTATATATTTTTACTGATTCTCTTGGACATTTTATTTCTGCTTTCATACGTAAACCACACGAATTACCATGTTATAAAGATATGTTGTAGATTTCATTACATATTATTGTTTTTTTTTTTTATATTAATTTAAAAGTTTTCACTTT
This sequence comes from Trachelipus rathkii, assembly GCA_015478945.1. Taxonomy (NCBI): domain Eukaryota; kingdom Metazoa; phylum Arthropoda; class Malacostraca; order Isopoda; family Trachelipodidae; genus Trachelipus; species Trachelipus rathkii. Next base: position 28,585 of record JABUQX010049080.1, on the reverse strand, counting down.
ATTTCATTGAAATTATTATATATCATTATTATCATTTTTTTCTATTTATGATGAGGGCTTTTTATTCTATCCTGTGGGCCATAGAGCTCGATTTAGGCACAAGGAAGCTGAATTTCTCGCTAGGCTAATTTTTCATACCTTAGGTAAATCCGATGCGAATTTAATCCATGGATCGAACCATCACTGCCCTTGAATTTCCGCCAGCCCATGATGGGCGAGTGCGACGTATTCATTGACTCCAACTCAGAATACTCCGAGCATATCGCTCTATAAAATGCGTACTCTATCGTGCAACAAGTATAATTATTTCTTTTAGTACCTGTTCTGATTTATATTATAACAGGCCATCACGGTTATAGCTTTCCATAACGTTTACTTTCTTCTTTATATTTTCCTTCGATGATGAGATTAAATTTTAATACTGTAGTGGTTGAAAATTATATTTTCTAAATATTAATCTCTAAAATAATATGGATAATAATATCATATAATATATATAGATAGTCTTGTGCTTGAATGAGATAAAAATAACATATATAGCATCCTTTACGATACCCATAATTTAATTCCCAATACTGAGATTTTATAGTATTTTATTTCCGTCTAAGTATTTAGAACCATATCCTTTTTATAGCCTCTCACTTTTACTCGCACTGAATCAAACACTATTTTTAAATTTACTTTATACAAAATTTTCGTAGTAATCTATTAACAACTGCAGGTTGTTATTCTATTAAACTTTTCCCTCTTCAGGCCCTATTTTTGAGTAGATAATGATTCGCACTGAGAGGCTGATATGTTTACGTAAAGAGTGCAGAACCTGTATTTGGAGCCAAGCTACGTATTGTGCTCTGCTATACATTTCTGGTTGCATAATAGTCTTTTTGACAAATTTCGCATTTTTTCGGAATGAAACCAAACCTGATAGTAGATCATTACGTAGTCTACATGCAGCTTCTTGGTTAAATAATGCAATGTCTATACTTCTAGCAGAAATTAATGTAGCCCCATGTTCCTAGCATAGCTAATTAAAATTTGAAAAAGTAACACCTCTAAGTGAACGGATCATCTCGGCGTCTTCAAATCCAACAAGTAAAACGACGATTCGAGAAGCGCGACGGCACGTCTCCAGGGAACATTCCATGCCGTACAAGAACAATAATCGTTCATAATGATGAACCGCGTTTCCAAGATTGCGAAACAGGTCGATGTTTCGACGGCCCGAATATTGATAATATTGTTGTCGTTTCAACGTGAGGTCATGTATTCCTCAGTGGTTCAGCAAGGGTTAGCCAATTCAGAAGCAAATATTACCCTTTGATGTCAAGTTCTTGGGGTATTCTCTTCTAGTTTGAAGTGATGATATATTATATATATTATGTAAATAATATGTATTTATAATATAATATATAAATTGTATATATAGTATAATTTATCAAATATAATATATAGTATTATATAATATATATATATATTATTTATGAATATAATTTACAAGATATACATATATAATATTACCTACATTAATTATAACTATATATTTAATAAGTACCCGTTAATTTCAATAACTCTTTTTGTTTAAACTTAATAACTACACAATATCATAGCTACTATAGTCAATATTAATATAATATATTATAAATTATTACAACCTCATATATATAATAGACATCTTTTTTCACGCCAAGTAGATCACTAACCTATTATATAGTACATCCTGATACACTTACAACTCTCTTCATACGCCCAACATGTATAGATACAGTACTTACACTTACGTAATATTAGTTTCTAACTAGCTATATACTAATACACTACGTAGTAGTAAGACAACTTAGCGAATTGTGATGTAGTAGTATATTTATGCCAGCTTGTAGGTAGATATTCATAGTATGTATTTTCTTAAACATACCTATGAGTATTAGGCATATTATTCTATCTTATCCTATCTAATAATCTTTCACTAGCCTTATAGTTTCTATAAACCCTTACGCTATACATTATATTCGATATAGATAACAGCTAATATTTAGTTTAATCTATATATTTACTACCCCTAATAGCTTACACTCCGCTATCACTCAATATAACAATTTTGGGGGTAAGGATCTACTATATATAATATAGTGACTAAGGTACTAATCCCGGCGGTACCTGCCCTAGTTGAGCCCGAAGCTTCAGATCCCAGCCCAAGAGCTTACAGGGGTTGGTAATCTAGATGGCCGTACAACTTGTATAAAACTTTCAAACCTATCATTCACCATTCACAAAAAAGAAACACATGATAGAACGGGATTGTTTCATCGGCCAACTTGCTATCAATCGAAAAGACGTTATAATTTATCATAGCATCCTATTGAACCTCCACGTATTGCACTGATCCGATGAATGTCGTGCAGCTTCTAGCGTTGGTCCAGAGTAATTTTAAACATGTATCTCACATTTTTTTTCTGTTTCCTCATTTATTCAATTGTTGCACTTTCATCTCCAAAAATTAATTAACCGAAATGTTGATAAAATATGTCTTGCTTACCTTTAACATTCTGTTGACATCCTTTAATATAAAAATCAATTTAAAGTAAAATCTTTAAATTTATTATTAATATTTTAATCTGTAATATAAATCTTTGTCCCTTCACTGATATGATATGAAGACTTCAAACCTTACAATACGCCTCGCTAGAAAAACAATCTTTTACCCCCAACGTCTTTGGATGATCTTCCAGTACAGACTGCCTCTGTCCTTCTTCTATCCTCAGATTTTTAAAACCCTCTTCTCTCACATATACCCTTTATTTTCTTTTAGTTAGTTGTTTCAAGCCAGTTCCTTTTGTTTTTCGCCCAGTTTTTTCCTCTACGTGCTGCGTTTCTCTTTCCTGCCTACCTTCTGGCTTTCCACCTGCAATTCAGTATCGCATCTCTGATTGAGAGGTTCGGAGACTTCAATTAATACCTAATACTTTATATACTATCGAGTTATAGTAGTATATATATATATAGTAGTATATAGTATTATACTTAGCTTTATAGATATATTATAGGACTTATCTCTTAACATTACAAGAGAATGTGCACTGTCCTTACTATTTAAATTCTTCGTACGCTCACTTCGTCGTTTATTTATTTCTAGATGAGTAAACAAGTACGATCCTAACCTATCACCAGAGCTACTTATTTGATTACCATAAGCTATCACCCGCTACTTTATAGAGAAGTTCATGCCACCTCCCAGTGACTACGTAAAATTTGAGATAAAAAAAGAGATATATATTCTATTTCAATAATTTTTACTGTTTGTGTTAATATGACGTACAGTAATGTCTTATACCATAACGGTAACCTGAGACCTATTGGATCTAACCGTAATCTTACCTTATACCGAGAGTATTGATACTTATTGTAACTTACATATTTATTGGTTGATATCCATGAACAACTAATCCTTACCATCCTATACCAGTAATGACTCCTAAAAGCATATGCTAAAGTATAGACCTAGTGCCCTAAGAGGTATACGGAATTAGCACCGAGGAGGTCCAACATCGTTTTATAAATGTCCATTAACATTATACTACCACGTATAGACATAAGATAAATGTATCTAGATAGTAAATTAATAATACATAATTAGATTAATTAATTTATAATATATTTCATTTAATGTTATAATTATATATATTCTTATATTTAATATCTGTTTTTAATAGATTTATTTTACTCTTATTTACATATAATTATTATAGACTGGTTAATTATAATTACTTTATAATATGAAATTATGTGTAATTATATGTGGTTATGTAATATATGTAATTATATTGCAATTATATTTTTATGCAGTTGAACTCCAGAGTCAGCGACATAGCCCAATAATATTAATGTACTCGTTGTTATTAAATAATTTTAGGGTAAGGAATACATTAAATTCTTTGGGTACCACCCCTCTTTAACTTAACCTATTTCTCACCATAATGTTAAAGGAAGTTTCAATCTAGACTTATAGTGAAATAATGTCTAATATTAATATAATTAGTATATAATATAATATATATACATATTATATAATTATTATTATAATATATATATAGTATATATATACCATATATATAAATATATATAATATATATATATATTTATAATCTTTAGTTTATTTATTTATCACACTTGGGATATATTCATCTAGTTTATGATTTTAACCTACTATTTGTATATAAGTGACATATTATTTTTTATTTATATTTGTTTAATAATTACTTCAGTTATGAATGCCTATGTTATAATAATCATTATATAGGTATAGCCGTATTCTAGCGCTCCAGGCACTAGAGATACATTCAGACAACATGTTACAAGTATACTTGAGGACCCGAACTTCTATAGTCATAATTGTACCCCTATATAGAGTAATATCAATATAATATATCGTTTAGACAGTCCCTTCTATTAATCGCAAATGAAAAGTTGCAAATGCTGCCATCTCTATATCATTAATGAGACGCTCGCAGCGATCCGGGTAAGCCATGAGTGGACGATTTTCACTTTTTGAAAAGCCGTTTTATGAGGTGTCAGAAAGCACATTAATAAATATACTTCTATTTATTATATTATTACTTATTATTCATTATTATTATTTTAATTGTTATTATTATTTAATTTATTAATTGTATTAATTATTGATTAAATATTAGTTAATGAATTGACGTCAGATATTATTAATACTGTTATTTATCTAATTATTATTTCAATAATTAAAATTATCATTTAGTACGGTTTTATAGTTCTTTATAAATGCAGTTATTTTTTATTATACTATTTTATTATTTATATTATTTTTAATAATATTAATTTTTTATTTATTTATTTTATTAATATTATTATATTATTAATTATATTATTACTATTATTGATTATTCAATTATATTATTATTTATTGATTTAATTAAAATTAGGATGTTATTTCATTATTATTTATTATTAATTATTATCTATTTATTATCATTATTATTATTATTATTTTTAGTTATTATATTTTATTGTACATGAGTTATGTAATATTTATTTATTTGTCTTCTCTTAATTAATAAATAAAAACTTTTCTAATGAATATTTAGTAGTCAAGTCGTTCTGAGTTTACTACGTTGTTCCAGAATGCTCGATTTATGTACTTGTTATATTATTGCTTTGTATATTCTAATATATATTATTAGAATATGTATTAATATGTTAATTTTATTTTATATTATATATAATTATTTATATATTATATATATAATTATAGTTACTCAATAGTTATAATAAGGTCTTAAGATATACTTTTTTACATTCTATTTTTTTTCGTATATTATTAACTAATATTATATCTATATATTTTAATCATTAAAATATCTGTATATTAATTTATATTGTTTAGCTACTGTATTTGTTCTGATAAATAGTTTCATTCTCCTAACTATTATTTTTATTAGCTAATAAGTATCTTATCTAACTTAAGGCTAGAAATTACCATAATTTCCTTTACGACTATCCTGTTTTCTCAGTCTTCTCTCACTTAACTTAAGATAGCTCTGATTTAATCGTAGCCCTCCTCATTAAATAGCTACTATTTTAAACAAAGGTTTTATAATTTTAGTTTCACAATCAAATTGCGGATATTATATTAGTATTTTCCAAGCACAGCTTTCGTCATGCCATTGACTGGGGATTTAGTGTGTATCCTATTATATTTGGTATATAGAAATTATATGTGTGTATTATTTATACTATCTGTATTCTAATTTTGTGGAATGCCAAGGAATCCCTGAGAATTACTCTGCATCCAACTGTTCAAAGTCAAAGCCCGCGGCAGAGTTAGAGCAGTGGTTTAAATCTTTGAAATCTGCATACTCATAGACCCAACCCTCATAGCCGTATCGCTTTTTCCTTTGTTTTGACACCCATTAATATTTGATTTTTGTATAGGTTTTTCACCACGCTCACTTTTATGGTTGTCTTGAAAAAAACCGCCAGGTAAGTAAAGATTCCTATGATAGACAAAGGAATAAAATGCATGGATGTCAAAAGAGGAAGAAGAAGGAGAACAGGGATGAAGAAGAGGCGGGAATTCCTTCTGCAGGTCTTAGACTCAGAAGGGCTCATAATACAGAACAATGAATCAATGTAGGAGCCGGAACTTTAGATGATGCAAACTGCCACTGCTGGTCTAGCATGCATGCCCCACCCTTATTGAATCCAGTATTAGTGTCATTTTACATGTTTCTCCCTGGCCACATAGAAACTCGAATTTGATAGGTACAAGTTCATGCGGAGTAGTGCCTGTGCCGTTTAAAATTTTTTTATATGATGATTAGCAAAGCGAACTTATTAATTATTGGTTTACTAATTGATATATAAATTTTTAGATAGTCCCTCTATAAGCAACCAATGTTGCAAAATCTATGGCCAACTTAACAAGGACTTATTAATTAACGGGCAGTCTCTAACTCATTTGGCCCGATCAGCCCTATCTTCTTAAATACCAATGCCCAAAACTTAGTCTTTCCTTTCCCTAACCGGTTTCAAACATTGGGGTCCTAACGAAAACCAGGATTCAATATACCTAATCTTAACACATATAACCATTTAATTAAGGTTCTCACTTCCAGTATATTTTCTTAACTTCTCTAACATCATATTTAAACAAACTCCACCAAATTCTACTTACAGGACCGATTATCTTACTGTGGTCACATTGACTTGTGTCGTTATCGCTTACAGTTATCATTTTTATATTTACTATTGTTACCTCCTTCAATAAACGTTAGACCCTCTGTGTAAAAGTTTCACTGCACCCACGTCATTGGTTAATATTTATACTGTTACCTTAAATATAAACCTTCTCCTCTTAGCATAGCTATTGCTACTTTATACTTTCAATTTTGAGACTATTTCGCTTTCTTTTGATATACGTACAATTATATTTTTTTTTAAAGTATTTATTTTCACCACGAAGCATGGACCCACTCCCCTAACACATAACAGACAACTACAGTCCCCCCTTATCCCATGCGCTCATCAGAAACGACTCTCACCTCATACTCTTGTCAATTCAGATTACGGGATGAAATACATAAAGAAAAAGATAAGGAAAATATTTCCATCATACGATATTTCAGTTAACTAATTTCAGTTCTTCTTGAATGGTGGTTCAGTAATAAGCTCGTCAATGGGACTGAGATTCGAATAGTATTTTCGCAAGCAGTTCCTATCCAGGAAACTTCTCTTTTTTTCTTTTTCTCTTTTTTCCATATAATATAATTATATTAGTATTATGTTTATATTTATATTTAGAAAGATGTTTGTTATCTTTATAACTACTATACTACAAGAAAGATGAATGCTTGTTGGGGCATTTCTTCTAGTATTCTTTTATCTTCTTTCTGAAGCAATATCAGACGAACGGTAAAATATATAAGTCTTATAACTCACACATAAGTATTGTAGATATATTTATATATAATTTACTGTAAACATAAATTTAAATTTATGGCTTATAAAAGACTTTATTTTTTATCATTCAATCTCCTTTTCTGCATGAATTTCATCGCGTTTTCTGCAGACGATGATTTTTGACTCTGTGTGTGTGACATTTAATTTAAGAATTCAAAAAATTGGCCTTTTATATTGGTTTTCAAACAGTACCTATGCAAAGTGGAACCTTTCGCACAGAAGCAAGAGAGTTTCTAGTTAGTTTTATTACATCTTTATTCTTTTTAAACGGTTCATTCATTTGTCATTTTGAAGGATGGTTAAATGCGTTCCTTAGGCAGTTGAAGTAGATTATGGTCTACATAGGAGATACGAAGCTGCTAGGGCTCCTGAGCGTTTCTGGTAATTTCTTCATATGTTTCAATAATGGTATAGATGGCAGTGTGATTATGATGTCATTTTCCCAAGTAAGAATGTGATGATGTTTTGGAATACGACTGGCGTACGAAGCAGAAGGGTCGTTAGAGTTCAATACTATTGCTTCCATCTGTGATAAGTGTAATAATTCAGGCGAGTTGGAATGTCTTAATGAAACATTAAGATATGGAATTATTCAAGCCCGTTTTTGAATTGCCTTCAACTCATATTGTGACATTGGTCGTTGTCCTGGATTCATACTTAGTTTTTTATTAGATTCAAGAATTCTTTTTAAGATTTCGACAAAAATATCGCGCAAACATCCGCAGGGAAAGCGCGGACTGCGATATATTTAATAATGTGGGCGGGATGGCTCCGCGGATTGGCGAATGCGGATATTTACGATGCTATACTAATATAATATGATATTATATATATTATATTAATAGTATATATATATATATATATCTATATATATATTATACGTAATTATATATATAGTGTATATATATTAGTATAATATTATATTATAGTATATATGATTATATGATATATACTATAATATATTATAATATAGTATATATATATATATATTATTATATATACTTTTAATATAAAGTTTTATTATTTAAATTAAATGTTTCTTCTATTTTGATGGATGTATTTAGAAAAACAAATTGCATCATCCATGCTTTCTGGCTTAAATACTTTAATATTTTTTATTGACATTGAGAATATATAGGGTAATATTATATATATAAGTATTAGTGATATATATTATATATATATTATATATTATATATGATATATATATATATATATATATATATATATATATAATCCTTACGTCGCCAAAGGTAAGGTTTACTGATTATTCCATGAACGATTGAATATTGTAGCTCCTCCGTGACGCATACGAGTGGGTAGTTAGTTATAAGCCTACATTATCCATAAGTTTTAACGCAGATTTATGAAGTAGTCTTAGAGACTACAATTCTATGTTATGTTAATGGGGCTGTGCTGTCTAACACTAAGTTGAGTTTTTTGCACTACGATATTTTGCTTGTTATGGGTGTTTTGCTATTCTCAGTTCTGCGTTTTTTTGCGATGGCATGGTAAATTATTTGAACAAGCGTATCTTCAATTCTGTGTGAAATGAACAGAGTCTGCCACTGAGACATTGATTCTTTAGGTCAAGAAGCTTAGGAGATGTCCTTCTATGGAGTAACTGATGAGGTTTGAGCGGCACGAAGCATTTTACATAAGAGGGCCTAGAAAAGTGTTTGTGGAAATTCGGTTTGTGGCAGAGACCATAATTTCGTCAACGAAAGCGATGAAAATGGTGGAAGTTGTTAGAGTTGATTAGAGGAGAGACCGGCCATTCAGTGTAGAGGTGATTGCAGAGAGAACGTGGGTTTGGATAACATGCAGTTAAAGAGAATTTACGAACCCATTTGCACAATAGAGAAAATTTGTTGCAAACTAGTGCCAGAAAGACTTGTCTGTGGGAGAAAGCGAACGGTGTAAATTGTCAAGATTTGCTTGAAAGACTCGAAATTGTGGAGCGTAATTTTTGTGATAAAGTAAGTTATATACGGACGCGATTAATTATGAGTTTTTGAGGTTACAGAGACCCTGAGAACAAACGGCAAGGCGAATGGCACACCAGGGAGAAATTTCACCTCGTTCGAAGAAGCAGGTATTGGGGCAAGTCCGAAATAAGGGAAAGATTGGATGGGTTAGAGTGGTTATTTTTTTCGGGACAGCCAGTGTTTAATTGTGCACAGGTTTGTTCATCAGGACTAGACAGTTAATGCATTGTCTTATACAAAGATTATTGGAAGACTTCGTAAAGAATCAGTTCAACGAATCCGAGATATTGAGACGAGTGGGGTGCTGCACCCTCGAGAGAACGAGCTATCTCACACTGGAGCCCTTCATTATAGGAATTTTGCTGGGAAGAAAACATCAAGGTACGCTATCCATCTATAGGTCTTAATTCCCAAGTGGTATTCCGTGCGAATTCGTGCCTCTTCCGTAATATGAAAATAATTGAATGGTCATCATTTTGGACGAAGGAAAACATGAAAAATACTGTAGACAACGTGACTAAATACATACTTAGGAAAAATGTACTTCCGGGTATTCTGACATAGAGCAGTGGAAGAACGTTGGAACCGTTGTACGCATGCCAAGGGGTATACTTGCGACAGGAAGATAATTGTAATTTCGAGGTAAGCCAATACTAATATAACACGACTTGTACTTGTTTTGTGGATATAACTACCCACCAACAACACCACCACACTGATATAATATTATTAGTATATAATATTATATATATATAGTGGATATTATAATATATATATATTATAGTATTATATCTATACTATTATATATAATAATATAATTTATAGTATAGTATAGTATTAAATATAGTTATAATTATTTTATAATATATATTATACGTATATATATGTATTTTTTATTATTATATAATATATACTATAATATATATAATATGATATATATCTGTTTATATATAAAATAGTATGAATAGTAATTATAAAATAAATAGGTATATATAATTGTAGTATTTATAGTATTAATAATATGATATATATATATATGAGTATAGTATACGTATTATATATATATATATATATATTATATAAGTATATTATATATATTATATTTATATATATATTATATTATATATATATTATAAGTATTAGTTATATTTAATAATATATTATATATTATAGTTAGTTATATATATATATAATAGATATATTATATATATATAGTATGGCGTATATATATATAATTTGAGAATAAATTTTAATATATATGATATATATATATATATATATATATATTATATACTATATATGTATATTTTATATATATATGATATATATTATATATAATATAGTATATATAGTATATATTATATATAGTTATATATGATAATTATATATTAATATAATATAGTATATAATAAATATAATTGATAAAGTTTTTTAATTTCTTTGTACATTTTATTCAATACATCTTTAATTTAAAAATCATATTGGCCTAGCACAACCTGTTTATCACAGTCTAAGATTTTTTTTATTAACTATTTGATTATATGTAATAATATATATATAAGTAGTAAATATATATATATACTATATAATATTTATATATTCATATAATATT
>JABUQX010049080.1:7500-12500 GCA_015478945.1 Trachelipus rathkii | reverse complement strand
TATTACAATGTTTAGTATAAAAATAATAAAGAGTAAGATAGCGTAATATTGTTTTAAATAAGTTTAGTATAAAGATGATAATAATAAAGAGAAAGATACAGTAATATTGTTTTAAATAAATAAATAAAAAATAATAATAAAAGTAAATTCTAGAAAGTTTAAATTTTAAAATTTTAAAATTAAAAAGAGTATACCTCTAAAATCGTTTTCTTTTTTATTTGAAAGAAAACTATATTTAAACTAGACAGAACAATTCCCTTAAAAAAATTTGATAAAATCTAATAAAAAAAAAAAACCTGTAAAATCTCAATTTTTTATTCGAAGTTTTAAAAATAAAATATTACTCGTAATTAATACAAATCAGTAAGCATAAAAACATTTTAGTTTTATCTAAAAAATTAAATTAACTTACATTGTAATTAAATATTTATGTGAATATATTACATGTCGCAAGTGGAGTTAAATATTTTTTTTTAACTTTGGGTAATAAAACTGAATTAAATATTTTTAATATTTTATTTGGGTGAAAATAAATAGATTTTAAAATGGATAATATAATTAATGAAATTCATAGTTCTTCTTATATCGAAAAAATAAGAATATGTATAAAAGATATTAAATTTGATGTCTTTAATAATATAAATAATAATAATAATAATATAGGTAAAATCGAAAAAAGACTAAAAAAGATTGAAAATTATTATTATTACTTCTCAGTTTATTGTAATTTGAAGACAATAGATATAAATAATGAATATGTAGAGTTGGAAGTACAAAGGATATTAGACAGCCTTTTAATAGAAATTAAAGAAGTAAAAATATTAGTTAATAAAAAACAACAATTCATTTATGAAAAAGAATGTAGAGAATTATTGAACAATAATAAAAATAATGTTGACATGCAATCAACAGCAACGGTATTTGTAAAGGAAGAGACTGCAAAAACTGTAAAGAAAGATGCAAAACTAGAGACTAGAATAATTGAGAGAAAGCTATTCACAGTTAAAGCAGCTGTAAAAGAAGAAATTCCTTCAACAGTATGTAGCAAACAAATAGACATAAAAGTGGAAAATGTAACCACTTCTGTCGTTAAAATAAAAGATGTAGAGGCAACAGGCATACTTTCAAATAAATTTGCAATAAGTAAACTTAGCAGTACGAATTCTAATGAGAAGAATAAGAATAAGTACAAAAAAGCGGATTTTAAAAGTAATCTGCAAACACTTGTTGAAAAATTTACTATGGGAGATGTTTTAAATGCTTCTAAAACCAAGTCAATGACGGGCAACCTGAGCATATCTAAAGCGAATTTTAAAAGTAATCCGCAAAGGCCTTGTCAAGAAACAAAAGCTTCTAAAGTTAAAACTAAAGTAATTAAGTCTCTTCCAAAGTTCAAAGTTCCTAAAAATGAAAATGAGTTTGAAGATATAAAAGATAAAGGTTTAAAAAACCATATAGATTTAAGACAAAACCTAAGTTGTAAGACAAAACAAAGTAAGATAAAACCTAAGTTGTTTTTTAAACAAAAAAAGATAAAACGTATTAACAAGCAAAGAAAGAATAATAAACTTTGTGAACCAAAGTTCAATAAGAAACAAGGAAGAAAAAGTACATTTCATAAAAAGAAAGACTTTTTCAATATAGTTAAGTTTAGTAAAAGAAAAATGAATGATTTCACGAAACATTTTTGTTTTCGAAAAGTCAGAAAGAATAAAATAACATTTTATATTCTTATAACCCAGAAAAAGTTGTATATAGGATTTAAATATGTTTTTAAATATGCATTCACGAAAGAGATTGAAATTTGATTTGATATTTTAGTTTAAGTAAAAGGAAAAAGAAATTTCATATTTCTTTTTATTATACTTTTTATTTTGTTTAAATTGAAAGGGTTAAATAAATTAATAAAGCTTCCGAAAACGGGGAATGTTAATGTTTAGTAAACAGAAAAATGAATGATTTCAGCATTTAGATAGTAATAAACAACAAAAATGCGCATGCGTGAAAGAGAGTGATCTTTCATCACTTGCAACAAAATATTCATAGAAGGAAGACGTAGTTTTAAGAGAGAAATTTAATATTCAAAGTTAAAAAAACTACATTATGTAATAGTAAATAATTAAAGGACAAACAAGTTTAGCGAAGGCTAATAGAGGCTATAATCAAGGTATTTACCATTTATTTCAAGTTGAATCTATTAATCAATAATGTGAAAATATCTAACAAGTGCATTTTTGTAAAGAGTAAAATGTTTTATCGTGTCTTTTATATGTCTATTATTTTATGCTATTTATTAGATTTTAGAATTGTAAATATAGTATTGTTTTAAATATGTTTTCAGGACGATGTCATTAGCATTTACCAATAAAAGTTTGTGTGAACACATCCGTACAAATTATTACCCTCTGCCTGAACTTGCTTGGGAGTCAAAAGTCTGTCGGAATTGTGAATGCAAAAGATGTTCAAATCGCCGCTTTATGATTACGACAAATATCTAAATTCTCAAATCATTAGAAGAAAAACACAGTCCTTGATTAGCGGAATTTAACGATATATATATTATATATATTATATATATATAATATATATTATATAAATAATTTATATATAATATATATAATATATATATATATTATATATATATATATATATATATATATATATAATATTAACATATATATTATAATATTATATATATATATATAATATTATTATAAAAATGCTTAATTTGTAAAGAATTTTTTGAATTAAACCTCATATTTCATTCTTTTCATGATCAATTGATTTTAAGAATTTGCCGCCAAAAAATTTCGTGGGACTGCAGCCCCCTCAGCCCTTTCCACCCCCACCCACCCCGCAGATGATAGAAATGGGTTTGACAGCAAAGAATAGTATTCTGCCAACAAGTAACTAATATAGTGTTTAATTTTTTCTTCCAATACTTCATAGGTGTTGAGAATAAGTAGTATAATTTCCTTGTTCTTGGTTGCAGCAACAAGTGGAAACATATTTAATAATATATAAATTATCATTATTAAACTATAACTATAAACATTGTCACTTTATCAGATTTATCATTAGATAATATGTAGATGTACTATACATGTAGATCAACATAAAATTATTACTGGTTGATGAATTTCGATCTCGACTAACAATACAACAAGGGTGGCCAACCTTTTGCTTATCATACGCCAATTTTTTTTTTCACAGACGAGTTCAGATGCGCCATACAACTCAGACATAATTAACATTTTAATATATATATATATATAGTATATATATATATATATATATATATTATATTATATATATTATATATATATATATATATATATTATATAATATAAATATAATATATTATATATATATATTATATATTATTATATATATATATATACTATATATAAAAGAAATCACAGAAGTATTATGAATTTCTCTATTCCGACTCTTTTAGAATTCTTTGATTTAAAATACCCTGGTTTTTTTTTTTTTTTTATACCAATTACTAATATGCTCACTTATGAAAAATATAAAAAGCAAATGATTAAGAATATGAGAGAACACTGCCCTCTTATCAATGTTTGAACACGAAAATTTCAACTTGATTTTAATCATTATGGATGTTTCTATACACGGAAATTTAAATCATGTTTCAAACATGGGAGTTTTGGCTGGGCAAAATAGGATTGAAATATGAGAGTCGACGCTACACAAAAAAAAATGCATAAACATTTACGATATTTGTTACATACTTCTTTATACGAGTAATCTTTCCAGATTTTAAAAAATCTGGAAATAAACATGAATTTTTAGTTTTCGATTAAATTTAAATTCGTAAGAAATAGCTGACATAGCCCAGTTAAAATATAAAATCGCCCAAAGTAGCCCGTAGCAGTGCGCCACTTATAATCATCCAATGCGCCACGGTTGGCGCACCCTGATCTAACTATATATCATATATATATATATATATATATATATATATATATATATATACTATATATATATATATATATATTATATATATATATTAATATATTTATATATTATATATATATATATAATAATATATATATTATATAATATATAATATAATATATATATGTCAGCCTCTAGAAGAGCCACAATTCAGATCTCAAAAACTACAACAGCAACCCCTTGGAAAAGGAATACATTGCTGGAATTGCTGGTCTAATTTTATGCTGGAACTCGATAAAAGAACCACAAACAGATAAAAAACAAATTTCTTCTCAAAAACTTACAAATTAGCTACAGGGAAAGGAATACATTTTTTCGATAAACCTGGTATAAAATTTTTGAGTGGAAAGATTAAAAAAAAAAAAAAATTAAAAAACTATTGTTAATATTATAGTAATATGATTAGAAGCCTATTTAGAGACCTTTCCATTTATTGGTTACTCGTTAAAATAATAGACTTTCTATGACGTGCTATTAATTTTTTTTGTTTTAATAAAGAATACCCCAAGGGCTTATACTCACCGATTGCGCAGCTCTCCTTCGCCTTCCAGGACTTACGGGGTGACTAATTCCCCCCCTTCCGGGGAGGGTCTCCGGAACCCCCGCGACACCCAAATAACAAAGAGCGGGGTTCCTCCGCCCCTCCCTACGGGGTATTGAAAACGTCCCCCCTTGTGTTCCCCGTCGCTCGAGCCCCCTACAGTGCCGTGTAATACCTTTACATAATATATATATATAAATATATATATTTACTCTCTACTAATATCAAATATACTACCTTATATAAATTAAATATATACCCAAATATATATATAGAATAAAAATGTTTCAGTCCCCCATAAAAAAAAAGAATTTTTATGTTTTAATTTTGTTTTTTGTTTTTTGTTTTTTTTTGTTAATTAATTATAGTAATATGATTTAGAAGCCTATTTAGATTCCTTTTATTGGCATGTAGTTGAACTAAATTGGCCAGAAAAAAATAGTCAATTTTTATGCTCATTTTAGGTTTTGGAGAACTC
>JABUQX010049080.1:0-2500 GCA_015478945.1 Trachelipus rathkii | reverse complement strand
GTAAAGGACTAATGAGAAGAAATGAATGGCCGTCTACGTGTGGGTGCGTCACATGATGAACAGGGTCAGAATTCCCTGGTAGGATAGAAGAAGATGGCCAGGAAGAGTGCTGGCCTTGCTGACAGGGTCTTGCCCTTCTTTGGATGGCGTCCTACGTATATATAAGTATATATATATTAATATATATATGATAATATATATATATATATATATTAATATATATCACTTGGCAGATTATAGTTATATACTATATATATATATTATTTATCATAAAGTTTAGCCTAGTTATAGAGTTCTCAAGCTTCACAAATACTGTACATAATAGATTTTAAGGCAATTTAAATATTATATAGCACTGAAAGGCTTATTGGACCAATATATAATATTTTATTTATTAAATTAATATATATAATATATAATATATAATTATATTATATATATATATATATATATATATAATATATATATATAATAATCCTATTAATATACTAT
The DNA here is from genome assembly GCA_015478945.1 of Trachelipus rathkii. Classification (NCBI taxonomy): domain Eukaryota; kingdom Metazoa; phylum Arthropoda; class Malacostraca; order Isopoda; family Trachelipodidae; genus Trachelipus; species Trachelipus rathkii. Next base: position 2,008 of record JABUQX010049080.1, on the reverse strand, counting down.
ATTGGGGGCGACAGGCCGCCTTTAGCAAACCCGGCCTTTTCCTTTTTTGCTTGCATTACTCTTGGACAAGCGTTGAAAATCTATGCTCCTAGAAGCAAGTCCTCTGGAGAGCTCTTGGCCGAGAACGCAGTTCTTGAACAGGCCTAATGAAAGAACATACTAGTTCTATCTGAAGGGCGAAACCCCAACTAGAGAGTGTGTTTAACTCGAGATCGCGCTCCGGGAAACCCCTCTGCCGCTAAGGAAATAGCTTTTCTACTTCAATTCTACGAGTTGCTCTAGGGTTAAGAGTTTGGGGCCAGAAGGAGAAGATGCTGGACCACGTGACAGGACAGAGACTTGCTCAGGAGTGGTGTGTATATATACTCCTATATATATATACTATATAGTATATATAATATTATATATAGTATATAATATATAGTATATATATATATATATATATTATTATATATAGTATATTATATATATATATATATACAACAATTATACAGCTTCAATTAATATTGATAGGGATATCACAAATCCGGTTGTATTAAATGTATAATGCGAATGTATTGAAACCCTTATGTGACTCGTAAACTATATATAATTAGCTTAATTATCCTTTTGACTTTTTAACAAACGTTATTTATTTTTAGACAGATTACAAATGATGCAGCACTTTCTTGGTAAGAGAGAGATGACGAAGTTTAATTTAGTTTTATTTAGCAGTATTATAATATATATATATATATTATATATATATATATATATATATATAATATATATATATATAATTTATATATATATATATATATATATATTATTAGTATCTATATACTATATGAGTATATATATATATTGGCAATGATTAGTTTTGCAGATGATAATTTGCCAGGGGTATAAAAGCCTAGCAAACTTTAAGCCATTATTCAGTATACTTCACATGATTTATAACATATACTACAGCATTTCAAACATAAATCTTTAGTTAGTAGCTAATCTATAATATATAAAGATATATACTAATATTGTATATATATATATATATATATATATATATATATATATATAAATAGATATAATATATTAATATTTATATACTATTATATATATATATATTATATTATATATATTAATATATATATATTATTATATATATATAATATATATATATATATATATATATATATATATATATAAGCCAAGATTAACGAGGCATCCATTAATTAATGACATGCAATCAGTCATATCTGTGATTGAAATAATAGCACTGTTTCTTTAGTGTTTATTAAACAGATCAAATGATAATGGAAATTTAACAATTAGATATTTCGTCAATGATTTAGTTGACAATGGGAACAATAACAAAGGATTGTTAATTATGATTGTATAGTTTATACATGGTTATTAGTAATTATGTAATAAGGAAGGAGTGGGAGCACCACATCCTCCTTGTGCACGATGTCGAGGCACAGTCCCTGATCATGAGAGCGTTTAAGACGCCCTCGCATCTTACATTCAAATCTGGCCCCTCCCCTTCAGGGATGCCTTCTCTAACAGTCTTTTATACAAGAGCTCGCTTGGTAACAAGTTGAAATGGTTTTAAATGATTTTACATAGGTACACAATGGAAGGATAATGTCCGACTTCCCTTACACACAGGTTTGTTACAGATCTCTAGGCACACATTGCATAGTGCCGTACATGCTTTGCAATTTAATTAGTGTCTGAGACCCTCCTAATTGCACTTTGATTAGTGTCCTCCTGCACATTTGGTGATGTTGGAGTCTGAAAGAATGGTGACCACGCATAATACGTTCAACTAAGTGAGCAACTAATTATCGACTCCATAACAGTTTTTTTGTGTCTCACAGGTTCCCAACTTTCTCGACTATAAATAATGAGAACACATTGCATGAGGAAATATAGAAAGGGAAAGAACGTTAAAACACTAGTTAGAGAAAATTTTAGTAAGAAAATAAACTTTCCTCTATTTATTAATCATTAGTTCATCTCTCTCTCC
>JABUQX010049079.1:47500-50000 GCA_015478945.1 Trachelipus rathkii | reverse complement strand
CCATTCATCATATAACTATTAGGTAAATATTATGTTATACTTTATTACCATTATTAGATAGGGTTTAGTGTATTAAGATTATTAGTGAGAGATAGGTTAATACAAACTGATAAAATAGATAATTGATAGGATACTTGTATTTGTGTTAATCAGTGCGCAACTCTACTAGGTACAAAAGGTACAAAATGGGGAGGAAACAAAGAGGGGCGAAGAATGTAGAATGACTGGCAAATGTCCGGTGTTCTCTGGAAACGAAAAAGATTACGAGAAATGGAGAAGAAAGGTGAGTGATTGGGCGGAATTAAATGAAAACGTGAAAAAAAAGGGATTGATTATAAGATTATATTTAGAGGGTGAAGCGGAGGAATTAACAAAGAATATTAGTATGGGTGAGTTGTCAAATGAGGGAGGGGTGAAGTTGATTTTATCAACATTAGATAATAATAGGTATAAATTAGATAAACGTGTAGAGAGGTTTAACAGCGTTCTGAGTGTGTTAAAAATTGATAGAAGAGAGGTAGAGAGTGTGAAAGAATTTGTGATTAGATATGAAAAAGTTATGAGTGAAGCAACTTGTTTAGGGATGAGTGAGTGGGGAAAGGATGTAAAAGGTGCACATCTTTTGTATGCAGCAAGACTTAAAAAAATGGGAGGAACAGATTATTATAGGTGGATGTGGGGAAAGTGAATTGGAATATGAGAATATTAGAAAGCAAATGTTAAAAATCTTTGAAGATATAAAAACTGAGAGTGAGGACACAAGGGAAAGAAAGGAAAATGAAGAAATGTGGTGTGTAAGAAGAGAAGCAAGTAGAAATGAAAAAGAACAAGTGTGTTGTGAGAAGACTATGGATTTAGAATGTGAAACAAGAGGAGAAATGGACATAAAAGAAGAAAGGATAAAATGTTATAAATGCGGAGGGAAAGAACACATGAGTTGGGAATGTTTAAAAAAGGGTGATATGAGATGTTTCAAATGCATGAAGGATGGCCATATAGCGAAGGATTGTGAAGATCAAATATTTTGTTTTAGATGTGGGAGAAAGGGACATGCATCAATGCAGTGCCAGACAAGCGTGGAGAATATAAGGAAATGCATAATGTGTCGTAAATGGGGACACGAGGAAAATGACTGTTGGTGGAATGAAAAGAAGGGAATGAAAGAATTGAATAAAAAGGAGAAGGAGAATATCTATCTGAATGAGAACAGAAACAGAGAAGAACAAATAGAAAAAAATGAAGATGTAGATGAAAAAAAGGAAGAAATGATTGAGGCAATTTTAAATAAAAGAGCTAATGGTACAGTATTAGAGGAAGTGAGTGAAAGTATAGGATATATAATCACAAATGACCTCACAGATGAACGAGAATATCAGGGAGAGAATCATTCAAGAAACAAGAGTAAAAGGGGGAAACGGAAGAAGAAAGTGAAGAGTGATCAAGAAAAAAATGAAAATAATAACAGTAGAGATAGAAAAATAGAAAAAATACAAATGGGAGATAGTCACATGAATGAGAAGGAGAACGAATATAGTAGTGTTGTAGTGTGTGAAGAAGATGAGGAAATAACAAGTACGAGTCAAGCAAGTGAAATAGTGTATAAGATATTGAATATGTGTGATGAAATGATGGAAGATATTAACTCGGGAAAGAAATGGAAGTATAAACATGTAAGGCAGGTTATACAAGATGTGGAATATGTGTGAAGAATTTATTGGAGAATTTGGTGAAAGAAATGTAGATATAAACAATTATTCTGAGGAGAATGAGATTGTGTTGTGGAGTTAAGTGATACCGAATATATTTGTTCTTGTGGTTGAAAAGATTAGGGGATGAAAGAGTTGAGAGGTGGTGTCGAGATAGATGATAGCAGACATTGATGATGTGAGACATCATTGTCTGCTGCATAATTTGTTATTTGTTTCAGCTGATAAAGTAGATTAATATTTATGCATATGAGTTTATAGATAATTATAGTAATAGAGATAGCAAAGATAAGCAGAAGTTGGAAGATTAGAGAAGAAAGAAGATAACCCATACCAAATATACATTGATTTGCGAGAGCCTGAACTACAGAAGAAAATAGCGAGAGATACACATCACATCATCGTCACATTTACAATCATCTTTGACGTGACTTTAATTAATATCTTAGACGTGAGTGGACCTGACATGTATTACGAGACTAAACTAACATACAATTAATCCACCATCTATTATTTCCATACACATAACATTCATTGCATTGTGGATTTGAGGTCACCATTCATCATATAACTATTAGGTAAATATTATGTTATACTTTATTACCATTATTAGATAGGGTTTAGTGTATTAAGATTATTAGGGAGGAGAGATAGGTTAATACAAACTGATAAAATAGATAATTGATAGGATACGTGTATTGTGTTAATCATATATATATATATATTTATATATATATATTATTATATAAAAATATATATATATATATAATAAATAATATATATATAGATATATG
>JABUQX010049079.1:5000-42500 GCA_015478945.1 Trachelipus rathkii | reverse complement strand
TTACGCAACTGTTCATGAAACTATTTTAATTCAACCAATTCATGAAAAGGTTCGCAAAATCTTCAGCATTTAAGGTATCGAATTTCAAAATCATATTTATGTAAACTAAAAATTTTACATCTCTCAAAAATTTTATGAGAACATTCGGAAAAAGGTAAGAGATGGAGGTCTATTCTAAAAAAAAATGTGCATGGGTCAACTTTGTAGTGCCCAGCCTCAATCTAGCCAAAACCACTTGATTTTTCCTTCCAATGTTGTGAGCATAAGACCCAATCTTGAATCAAAGACTTGACTTTGATATAAGTAAACTCTTTACTCTATTCCACAGGGACTGTCACAAAGATAAACAGGATCTTTGCACAATCAATCTAAATTCAGTCACAGAATGATCCAAATGCTAATTTTTTCCCATCAAACAGGCTTATTTTGCAGCTTCATTATGCAAATTCATGTTCTTCTCGTTTACCAAACGTGCATATATTCCACAACCATTTCCAAACACCCAAAGAGCTGTATTCGATGTACCAAAAAATGCGAACTCTTATTTCCTTTCAAAGTATGAACAGCCAAACGAGAGTCAGTAGATATTGCTAATTTAGTGTGAGCAACATCTTTGAAATGTTTAATTACTCTATAAAGAGTATATAACTCTGCAGTGAAAATGGAACCATAATCAGGCAGAGAGAACATATGCATGTCAGTATCATATATAAAACCACAGCCAGTATGAGAGTCTATTTTGGATCCATCAGTAAAGCTAACATGACAATGTTCTTGATACAATTCATGTCTAATATCTGAAAATATACTGTGATTTCAAAAAGCGTTTCAAAATAAATAAATAGAAAAACTGTTTCTGAACAAGGTACAAAAATTGCCACGTCCTTGAAATTCAAATGAAAATCCTCCAACCAATCCAGAAATTTTTACAGTTGTCACCGCCGCTCACAGGCAGAGCCCTATTCAAGGAGGGGGTGTTAAACGCCTCAAAAATTCATCTAACGCAAATTATGCAGATGAGGACAGAAGCAGGCTTTATAGTGAGGGAGATTAAATTGAGTAGAAAACACAGAAGATGGAGAGAATCCACAAACAACAGAAATAGTGCAGAAAGAAGCACCAAACACGCGAATAGTCTGGAAGCTATAATATCAACACAAAACTCATGTGCTGACACAGCACCCTTTGTGCTACGAGTTCCCTCGAGCCCTTGCCGCTACGGTATACCTTTAGAAAAGAGATAAAGCACCAACATCGCGCCGCAAAGATCAGGGGTCGAGGATAACTGTACCTCTCCTCCTTTTCTCCTTGAACTCGACCCTATCCAAAAAGCAGGATGAACCAGATCTCCCCCAGATATGAGAGTAGTACTCCAATTTACAAGGGCGATGAGACCCTGTATAAGCTGAGCAACTGGAGCAGAGGAAAAAAAAGTTTGGCAGTTCTAAAACAGAACTCGTCATTCTTTGAGCCGCAGACGAATGTATATTATATTGTTACAGAGAGACGAGAGAACCATCTCGAAGAGATAAGGAAAGTTAAAAAGGGTGTCTTAGGGGGGAAGGAGAATTGTAGAAGTTGGTTTTAAAGAATTAGATTTACAAGGTTGAACGGATTCCCACCGGAATTCTGTTCAGAGTCAGTGAGAAATAGAATCGGAAAGGTTAAGTCGAGAGGCAATTCTAAAAGTAAAAGAGGGAGCAGAATTTAAATTAGTTGAAGAATGAAGGGTCGAGTCATCGGCATATGAGTGGATAGAGTTAGATGTGCAGGTGAGAAGATCATTAATGAAAAGCAGGAATAAAGTAGGAGATAAGACAGAATCCTGAGGAACATCACTATTGACAGAAAAAGAAGAAGAAATCGCCCCATCAACAACAGCCGATATTGAGCGATTTGAAAGAAAAGCAGACATTAAGTAAGCAAAGAGAAGGAGGAAACCCAAAGGAGGACTTGGGAGAGCAGAAAAAAACAGTAACGCATGCCAATACCCGTCAAATGCTTTGAATATGTCAAGCGCCACCATGCAAGTCTCCCCGTAGTTCCTAACTGCGGAAAACCATAAATCTGTTAAATAGGAAAGTAGATCGCCAGTAGTACAATCTAGAAAAGCCTTTCGGATATGATGTTTAACCTTTGTCACTATAGAATCAATATACTGTAAACCCAATAATTTTCTTCTGATGTCTAATGGCATAACAGTTGCCTCCATTTCAAGTCCGTACAATATACACCTTATATAGCACCAATTGGCGTATCTCAAAGCTCTATGCTGAATTCTATCAAAAGGTTGTAAATGGCTCTCAACAGCAGTACCATACATGTAACAATCATAATCCAGATTCGCCCTTATTAAACCAAAATATAATTGTAAATTGATACCTCTTTCAGCTCTCCATTTTACATTGCTAAGATATTGTATTGTACCCAAAGCTTGAGTACACATTTGTTTCACCACATCGTCCGACACGACTATGATAACATCTACTCTAGCCCCTATAACACAACTGTCAAACTCAAAACAGTACCACCCACCCAAGCGCTACACTTATTGGCAGAACACAACACAATCACATTGCGAGCTAGATTCATCGGAACTACCACCGAGCCCCAACAGAACCACCTCACTCCCACCGCACCTGAAGATATGCGTAGCCTAGTAAAATCAATACCTCTACTTTAGGATAACAGAGACAATTCAATACCCTAACCTAAGCCAGCCCTGTCCCCTGCCATCCTAACCAAACAACATACAAAACAGCCTTCAACCCGTGAGCAACACTCACCTCCCAGACCCACACACCCAACACACCACAACCCACAAACACAACCCAAACAACACAAAACCAAGCCAAAGTCGAAACAAACCACCACCACACACCCAACAAAACCCACCACCCAACACACAAAACCAGTGCCTAACATACACATAAAAGTACAAGATCAACTTTGCATGAAAAGAGCAAAACCCAACCATTACAACTACACCCCCCTAAGCCGACACCTAATCAAAACGAAGCTCAATATCAATACTACATGATACTAACACAACAAGAACAGCCAGAGCCACTTAAACAACTTCCTTCTGTGGGGAAACAACTCCACACTGAACATCAAAGACCTCAGATGTTGAGTTCTCCATCTGAATATACATATTTTCCAACATTGTAAAAAGTTTTGAAGAAATTTCGGCAAATGTCCTCTCAAGCCCCCTTTTATAAAGCTTCGCAAAAGTCCATGTATCCAGCTATTAAATATTCTGATCAAAGAAAGGTAACTGAGAAAAGGGAAAAAAGTATCTCAATTTAAGCAGAACTCATAGTTACTTTGAGGCCACCCTATCAACCGTTGTGATGTGAGGTTCCCAAGACATTATTTTGTTTATGTTAAGGCCAAGAATGTTTATATTGTCAACAGGAGATACAAAAGAAAACTCGAAAGAGATAGGAAAGTTAGAAGGTGTCTTAGAGAGAGAGATTTGTAGAAGTTGTGGTTTTAAAGAATTGACCTTCACAAGATTGAAACGACCTCATCGGCAAATTCTATTCAGAAATTCCTAAAGTAAAAGATTGAGCAGGTTTGAAGTGAGTTGAAGATGAGAAAATCATTAATGAGAAGTAGGAATAAAGATGGGGATAAGAAAGAATTATTGACAGAAAAAGAAGAAGTCGCCCTATCAACAATAGCCGATATTGAGCGGTTTGAAAGATAGTTAAACTTAAGTAAGCAAAGAGAAGAAGGGCACCCAAAGGATGGGAGTTTGGAAAGTAGTGACGCCTGCCATACCCAGTTAAATGTTTGTCACTAAGATGTACCTCTCGAATTTCAATTCCCTGAACTTCATCATCAATATCTGACCCTCGATGCTTTTTTTATATCTGAAGGTTAAATGGGTTAATGATATGGGAGGATCTCACAGGCAACCAGAACATGTAGTTAATCCTGTTTCCAACTTATCTCATCTTTAAGAACATTGAAGTGTTCTTTTAAATGAGGACTTCTCTAAGCAGCAATCAGCATCCATACCCATACCAACTAATATGAAACTTACTAATTATTCGGATGATGTAAACACCATTACAATCAGCTGCTATACAATTTAAAAGATGAATCCTGAAAATAGAGATGAATTTAGTAAAAATTAACAGACTGAGAAATACTTATGGTGAGGGAACCGTGTAAACCTGACATATCTTCCCAAGATAACTATATTCTACCCTGGACCACCGTTATCAGATTAACTAGATCTACTTCACATTGTTGCTTACATTTCAATCCAAAGCTGCTGCAAACGACTGCTTCACTACTCCTATTTTCAATATGATACTATCTAGTACTAAAGTGAAATATCTCCAGTAAACATATGAAATTGGAAACTCTTAAACATTACGCTAAATAATCCTATCAAGACCGTGTAACAAGACTAAAATTTTAAACTTTCATCAAGAAGGTTATCAGTAACTCTAGCCAACTCTGTATAGGTAATCCCTCAAAGTTATTGTATGAACTGAGCATTCAGCCTTTATAGGGCAGTACTCTAAAAATCCATAAGTTTAAACCTTATGGTCTTAGAGAGATCAATCTTCAAGTTAACGGGCAATGCCATGGAGAGCCTATAAAGTAGAATATCCCCTCGATGGTTCTCCATTGTGTGCCCGACCTTTCCTCGAGTTGTTCTCCAACACGGGTGGGTGCTCTGAAGTTGGAACAGGTATCAATCTCGAACACATACAACCTGTATGCTTACGATCTTAGTCAGGATAATTGCGGTACAGCAGCAGGCCACCTAAATATAGTTCGACAAGAACATTGGATATCAAATTGAATTTCACAGCATCTCTCACACTACCTATTTCAGTCATAGTCTATATGAAATATCAAGAGTTAGTAGAAATTGACCGAGTACGCAATATTGTTTAATCTAAAAGAAGGATGAAAACGGAAATAAAAAATTTTCTTTACCTCAAAAAAAGCTTCAGAGTGAGTTTACGCTTTAATGGAACTTGCAGTGTAATATTGAAAATCTAACAGATATAATTGCAACACGTCAGGAGACACGTCTAGCTTCACGACACTGGGTTACAATATTACTAATAGGAACCTGGTATTTATTTCTCGACCTCTTGGCTATCAAGAATTTACATAAAAAATGATATTACAATTTTTTTAAAATATAACAAAGCATATACGTTAACAATGTTATGTAATCCTCTTCATCGTGTATATATTTTACCTACGGTACTCAATATACTTATTTCTACAAAACTTTTTAATTACACGTCATAAATTAATTTACGCTTTCCAAAAAATTTATTAATATATTATTCTAAAAGATTTAAAATTAATTTTTGTACAATATATAATATATATATAATAATATATAATATATATATATATTAATATACGAAATAATATAATAATAATATACTTACTATATAATAAGTAATTATATTATTTATCTATAATATATTATTATACAATTACATTATACATAAAAAAATATAATATATCTATATGCTCTATATATATTTATAAATATAAGTATATATTATATATATATACTACACCGCTATTTATATACATATAATATATATATAATATACTATATATTTATATATATATTAATATCCCTATACATATAATAATATATTATATATAATTATAATATACTAGTATATATATATATATTATATATATAAACCCAAATACATATGTGGCTCCTATCTCAACCCTGACACAACATACTGAAACATTTTTAAAGGCAAAGAATGAATGCAACCTGACTTGTATAAAGTTGTATCTTTTATAGCATTAAAAATAAAAAGAAAATGTTTTAATCTGAACTTATTTTTGTTCTAATTGCTTTTTTTTTTTTTATTTTACCCCCCCCACCTACCCCCCAAAAAAAACCACACCTATATATATAACTACTATATATATATATATAATATATAATATATATATAATATATATACTTATATATTATATATAATATAATAATAATATATATATATATAATATATAATATTAGCATTGTATAATATATAAATATATACATATATATATATATATAAAATCTGAGACAAGCAATGAAAACTGAAAATAACACAACAAGTAAAAGAAAAGAGAAAAAATGAAAGGACAATCAGCGAACGAATAAAATGGGGTTTATATTCTCTTGTTTAAATTTCACTTCAAAATTTGCTGAACATAAGTTAAGCAAAATTACTCAAACATTTCAACTAATTCTTATTGATTTTTTATCCCCTTTTCACCTTCCTTGCTATTACCTATATAACATAATAAATAATAATATAATAATACTAATAATAATAATACATCAATAATAATAATAATAAATCACAAATAATTAAATCAATAAAACTAATCCCAATAATAATCTATATAATATCATATTATACACAATGCCCAAACTGCAAAACTCTGGGAAATCCTTCTTGTCTAAATATAAAAAAGAAGGGCAAAAATCTAACAGTTTTCTCAAATCACTTCAAAATTTTGCAATTATTTCGGAGAAAAATTGATTTAATACTATAAGGGCCATTATCCATCACCCATACACTCATACTATCATATACCATACATACTATATACCCTATAAATATATCTATTACATATACATATATTACAATATATATATACTTAATATAATAATAATATAATAATTATAATTTATAAATAATATTATATATTATATATATTATATATATATTATATTATATATATAAATATATATAAAACTAACTTTGAATTAAAAACACTTCTCTCTGTTGCACTCCGTAAATCTGTTCCACTCTTTCTTATGCACACCTTTTTAAACTCTTAAAATCCCCTCTCCCCTTCACCAATCCCCTCCTTTTAGTTTTTAAAAAAAAGAACTTTCTTTATCTTCCATTGTCTCCTTGTTTCAGACAACAAGAAAAGGCATATGTTCGCACATTGCACTTTCTTTGTTCGTACAAAAATTTTCCCATTAAAACTAATTATAAAATAACAAATAAAAGTTGATCCAAAACTTCAAGTTTCTACTTAATCAATTCAGCATTTTGGAAATATTCGCTAGTGAAATGATCAGAAAAAATGAAAATGCTTTCCAAAGATGTCTTAAAAGCCTGATTATTTACTTTCGAATTTTAAACCTTGCCATTAAATGTAATAGTTTGAAAAGTGGTACTAACGATATTCCAGCAATACACCACTTAAATAAAAATTCAAATGACAATTAATTGCACCTCTTTCTTTCTCAAACCGAAGGAAAACATCATTACATTATTCTCTATTATCCAATCTTTGTGTTCTTGTTGCATGCTTCAAAATTACATTTGTCAATTAAGATTTACAACTTGCCATTAAAAAAGTAATTCACGTTGAAAACAAAGTATTCTTTCTTGTAACATTTTTTCACGCCATTACACATAAATATGGTCAAAATGAAATTAATGGCCTCATTCACTTTCTTTTAAACACGAAGCGGCGAAAAACCATTTAATTATCTCTTCATCCAAAGTCTGTGTCTTCGGTTGCTATGTGCGCTTTAATAAATTACACTTGCAATTAAAGAATAGTTGAAAACAAAGTATTCTCTCTTCCCCTCCTTAAAAAATATAATTAATCATTTGAGATATTTTGAATATAAATTTCTTTCTTTCTTCTCAACCCCTTCCCCTCCTCTCTCCCTCCTTCTCTCTCCTCATTTCCCCTCTCTCATTTCCCCCTCTATTCCCCTCATTTGTATTTAGTCGCATCCAGCGATTATTGAACAGTGAATTGATCGCTGATTTGCTGTCCTCCTCGCGCAGTGCGCGAAAGACACCGGCGCGAAAAGAGCCTCGCAAAACAACATGCATGCGCGCGCTATACTACGGTAACGATATATAATATATAATTTATATATATATAGGTAATCAATATAATATAATATAATATAATATATATATAGCGGGGGCGGCGGTTCGGGCGGGGTGCTGTGCGTTATGCGTGTATTCTCTCTGCCAGATGAACTCCAAGGCATTACATATATATATATATATACTATATATATATATATACTATTATTATATATATATATTTATATTATAATATATAATATAAAAATATATATAATAATATAATATAATATTATTTATATTATATATATATATGTATATATAGATATATATATAAAATATCTATATTATATATAATATAATATATATTATATATATATTATATATATATATTATATATATACTATATATATTTTATATTACTATCGCCATAATATATAATATATATATTCTCCAGGTCGCAGGATCCAGTTCCTGATCCGGAAAAACTACCCTCCAGAAATTCCTGAACTAATCCTAAATTTCCAATCAATACTTCCAGTTTTCCAGGTCCTGGAAACTGAAAACCACTTTCCAGATCCTGTAATCCTATCCAGTTCCAGGATTTCCAGTATTTCCATACCCTCGAATATGGCACTGTAACTACTAAAAATGTCGAAAACATGGGTTTTGAAAACTTGAAAATTCTGAAAGAATGACTACAGACATAAAAGAACACTCTAAAACGACGTTTTAGAGGGCTAAAAAAGCTACACTTTGATGTTTATTTGATCAAAATCGGCTGAAAATTACGAATTTTATGTTCATTTGGAGTTTGGAGACCCTTGATTTAGAGAGAACATCATCTAATAGACCTTGTAAATAATTTTGCAAAAATTCCAAATAAAGTTCCCCTTCAACAACGTAATGACCAATTAAATGACTATCAACCCAAAGATATATAACTGAAAACGTTGCTGAATATTTGTTTTGACTACTTTGTGAGTATTTTCGTTAGACCATCGATGAGGGTTGTGAGTATTTTCGAGGCCATTACGAGTGAATATTGCTTTATCAGTAAAAAAGGTGTATCGAATCAAATGAACAAATTTGCCTGCGTCTAGCATTGTCACCTGGCTGGAGGTGCTGTCCACGCTGTAGGTGGTATGGATATTGTATTAGGAATATATATTAATAGATAATGAGCCACCGCGGACTAATAATAAATTTTATGTTATTATAATATTCACATATTATAATTTATATTTCTGTAATTAAAGCATATGAAACCTTGCGGAACTGTTTAAACTACAAAGCTATCCGCCAGAAGAATAAAAAGAATGGACAGATTCAAAATCGGATAAAGCTCTGAAATGTGATCTTATGAGGTACGCGATAGACTGTAGAGGCTGCGTTAACAAGGTGTCCATCGTACAGGACAACATGTGAAGGACGAACAGCAGCGTTCATAATCTATTTAGAAGGAATCTTCTGGCTAGTTTTTCTTCAAATACGAGCGAGATCAGAAATTTCGAACAGCACAAGCTCCAATAGGAGGTGTTGCATAACGAATTAGCGCGTATGGTGGCCGGCAAGAGCAGATCTGCAACCAGATTTCCCGGGTGTTGTTCGCTGAGGGATGTAGCCTCAAGGATGAACATAAAGGATAAATATGGTAATGTAATGGAATGTATAATATGTAGGTCGTTAAAGAACTTAACTCAAATGAGCAGAATTGGGAAAAATTTATCACAAGCCGCGAGCGTTGCTAACACTACGAAATGGACTTTATGGCCGGATAAGGCGAAGAGGTGAGCAAGAATCTTTCAAAATTTCAAGAGCTTCGATAAATGTTTCTCATCGCGAGCACATTTAGAAACAATTGAAAAGAAATTCAATGCGCAATGTGGCAAAATAAGGTTCATTTTGCAATAGAATTGTGAGAGATGGGAAACGAGAACGCCGGTGCTCGCGCTTCGACGACTCGTCGGAGCATGACGAGGTAATTCCGAAGAATTATTTTTATAAGAGATTTATTTAAAATGGAAGTGTAAAGGCCCTAGTATTCGGATTTCTCTCTCTGTGGTGAGGAAGATTGTTGCAATTGAAATAGAAGGAATAATCGATCACCGCTTTCATGAAGAAAAATATCCGTGAAAAGGGGAAAAGAAAGAAGATAGGGGAAGAAATTGAGAAGAAGTATGTTGACTAAAGCTAAAAAGGTGTGGATATGATCTAGCACTAGATTTAAATTCCCAACTTTGCCGGCGTCGAATTGAAGAGAGATGGATAAGATTGATTGAGAAGTAGGATCGAAGATATTCGGTTGCGCCGTAAAGGGAAGAAACCCTTGAAAAATAAAGATAGGGACTTGATACGCTTTTCGATGGAATTTTGGAAGTGCGTCGTAAATGAAACTAGCAGGAGTCCGGATGGAGACTCGTGGAGTGTTATGAGGAACAGAAGGAGATATAAAAGAGAAAGGTTTAATACTGAAGTCGAGATGATTCAAATAGGCTATTTCAAAGCAAGTGAACGTGAGAAGAGCGGAAGAATGTCGATTCCAATATGCAGTAACAAGCAGTCTAAAAGGAAAATAAGCCAGTGTATGGACTCAGAATTAAACACACATAAGAATGCATACTGATATGAATAGCTTGCATGTGATGAAATCTCTGAGGTTGCGAGGTGAGACAAAAAGGCACAATTAGCTCGGGATTTGGAAACGCTACTTTGTCAGTGAGGTAGATAAAGTCTTTGGAAATATCAGGTTGGTGAAATTAAAGACGAATTATACTTACACTTAGATTGGGTTGGAATAAATTGCCCCAATATAATGATGAGAAATTTTAGCAGACGGTTTTGCACAGGATGAAAGCAATAAGAGAAGCCGACCACCATTACATCGATTACATAATTGTGAAAGAAGACATCGTAGGAGCGGAAGATGTAGTTATTTAGCATGCTATGGATTGGTGACGAAACCAGTAGATGGTCTTGTGGATAACAGAGTGTTAGATTTAAAACATAATAAAAATAAAGAAGGGAAAATTAGAGTTTAGAAGAGTGTGAATTACCACTAAAGGAAGGGTTTTTGTATGGATTCAATTTTTGTATAAATTCCATTTTGTATGGATCCCAGTTTTTTAGGTTGGCTAACGGCTATCCACAAGCATTTAAAAACAGTGGAAGAAAGAGTTGGAATATATTTGTTCGATATAAGCTCATTCCGAGTATTAAAGAAATGTAGTGAAGTAGAAAACCAGTTAAAAGTTTTTGGAGGGTTCGATGAAGGATAAGTAGAAGTTGTTTGATCAAAGCAATGGCCATATGGCGCTTGTAAATTCGTGGGAACAGATGGTTGAAGACTTATCTTGATCGAAAGAAGAACGACGTGGGTCATATTAACGTTGCAGAATTAGAAGCGGTTATCAGAGTGAATTTGGCATTAAAGTGGGGTCTGAAAGAACTGGAAATAAAACAGATTCTGAATGACGGTGTTCAATTGTTTATGTCAGCACCATTACAATGGAAAAGAGAGTAAAAACAAGAGGCCGCTCAGCAGAATGCTAATCAAGAAGATGGTTTCTAAGTCAGCTATAATAGATTCTGTTATCAGTGAGTGTAAATATTGTAAGTCAGAGATGAATAAACTGATAGTTTAACCAGATCAGGAAATCTTGGATGGGAATTTTGAAGAGGAAGCAGAGGGAAGAAAATTGCATGCCGTCTGCAATACAAAAGAAGTTAAGGATATGCACTAAAAACATCATTTGGTGAAATAAACCTGTATTACGAAGATCGTCTGTACCCGGAAGCACGAGGAAAGTGAGTGGCAAGAAATCGTCAGGCATTGCAAAAGCGTGCCACAATACAATCTGCCAGTAAGGTTCGGGAAAGGAGAATTAGGAATAAGCAGGAATTGGTGGAGGTCGCGATCCGATGTCACGATTACAAAGGAAGCCCACTACCTGCACAGTGGTTGATTGCGGATCCGAGCAGATTAGCACATTTGAAAGTTGATCAATAACGGCTAAAAAATCTTTAGCGAAGTTGGAGGATCTTGTGAATGGGCAATAAACAACTTATGATGCAACACGGCTTCCAATCAACTGATGTAGATGTTGTGTAAAAAATGACATATTGAACGTGCTTCATGAGCGCAAACATAGCAAGTGCAACTGCAAAGTATATAGAAAATCACAGGGACAATCAGAGCTTGCAGAAAGCGGTTACTTACCCCGGAGTAGCAACGTTTTGTACCAATATGTCGCCCAAAGAATGGATCTAGAAGATAAGAAGCGGTCCCTAATATCTACAGATGGGGGCATCATCTTGAAAATGAAGTCTGGGATTCTTAGAAGCGATTCCAAGGTTCAAATATGTGAGAGGAGTGTGGTAAGACCTTTGCAAAATAAGTGTACAACGAGATGGAGAAAGGAAATGTAACAAGATATAAATTCTAAATTTAAATAGATTTACGGAATTCCCAGGCATATAAAGGATTAGGAAGTAGTGATTGATTTGAAAATCACCCTGCGTGTAATTAGGGAATATACATATAATAATAATGAGCACCGCGGTTTAATAATAATTTAAAGATATTATTATCATTCAATATTATATAAACTTTTACAGGTCAAGTGTAAAAGTGAAACTCACTGTTTTAGACTACAGATTATATGCCTGTCGTGCAATGGGATAACTCTGTTTGAGAATCAAGTTGAGCTGGCAATTTTCGTTGAATCGTGAAGTAATGTTCAACTAAATCCGATGCCTTCTACCTTCGCTACACTTGCACATCCAAGTTCAGATGTGATGTGCGTACTTAAAAGTTTTCCGGTTTCATACAATGTGCCAAGTTTTGTATAATAGGTTTTGAACTCGAATTCTAATTTAAATCTATATATTTATTTAAAACTTGATGCATAAAATTGAAATATAAGTTCCGTTTAAAGAAAAAAAAAGCTCACTTATGCAAGCATATTACGTAAATCGTTCAAAGAGGATCGATAAATAGAAATATTATATAAAATAGAAGAAACTTTCATTATTCTGTATCTGTATTTTAAAAAAATCTTATTTCTATAAAAAAAAAATTTTAAGTTTTAAGTTAAGTTAATAAAATTCATTAACAAAACATCAATTCACTTGAATTGCAGAAACCTAAGAATTTTACGTTGCTCATCGTCAGAGAGGACCTAAGTAAGGTTAAATGCATATGAAAACGAGCTGAATATTTATTTACTCACGGATTCCCTAAAGAAAGGTATCAGAGAAAGGTCTAAATAAATGAGTGCTCATAAAATTTATAAAATATATTGACAGTCTAATATTTCTTCTATAGGCTTGCGAAGTTATATGCATTTGGTCACCTGTTATATCTGGGAACGATAATACACACATACTTTCAACAAAGTCACAGTAGAGTAATTTCGATTAAGAACTGATGTACGCCTGCCATAAAATTATTTTTATTTGCTAGAAGTAATTTGGTTAAGTTAAATTTGAAAGTGAGTGATGAGATGGAATTCGCTTTGAGCAAGGTTAGTCTCTACTCAGATAATTTATATAATCGAACTAATGTTATGTCCCTTTACTTCAAACTCTTAATAAACTTATACAGTGATGCCAGGGATGTGTATGACGATTTGCGCAAAACGCGAAAGATGATGTTAATTGCTTGAAGGTTCTGCTGGCGATTGTTTTATTAAAAAATTGCTACGAATTACTGGAAGAAGAATTTTTCTTGCCGCAATATGGCATAGAATATCACTAGTATGTCAATTTATTTAAATAAATACCAGAACTCGACAAAACGAGAGAATTAGAACACTAAATAATGGTGTGTGTTTGGTAGAATTTCTTTTTAACCTTCAGAATTATTACATAAGGCTCTCTCTCTCTCCTCTCTCTCTCTCTCTCTCCTCTCTCCTCTCTCCTCTCTCTCTCCTCTCTCTCTCTCTCTCTCTCTCTCTCTCTCTCTCTCTCTCTCTCTGGTCGACCAAAAGATAAATTTTTCGCTCCAATGAAATAACCTTTATCCAGCTTTTGATTGAAGTTCTCAATATCAATATTGAATATCGATGCTTTAAATTAACAATGAAAAATCCTAATTTCAGTTTAGATTTATGGAATCAAAACTATCTCAATTATAGAGATGTAGATCAGACTACGCAAATATATTTTTTATAAAAATGGTACGGTCTGAATTTGGTGAATGACCCAATATAATTTTCTATTAATCATTCATTCATGGTTTAACAAGGGACAGAAGACAACATGCAAAAGGGATTAAAAAAATACAAAAAGGTATCCAGTATCTCTCCTTAGGGAAATTACAGAGAAATAGTTTCAACATATCTGCCACATCATTTGCATAAAGTTACAAATTTAAATTTGGGCAGGAATACCTTTACACAGCTTTCAATAAAAAATATTTTATATTTTAAAAGGGTAATTAATTAAATGTCGCTAACAAAATGTTTGATATTTCACACCTATCCACTCATATTACCATCCCAAATTCGTACAGTTCTTTGCAGCCCTCAAAAACAAATCTGTATATGAAGGTTCACAGGTTGGACAGAGCTAGTTTAACTTAAAAACTTCCACAAATTCAAAGAGTTCTATGGTGAGACAAAGGAGACTTTTAAAATGCTACAGTGGGACACTACACCACATTTATCAATTTTATTACTTTAACATTTTAAAACATGTTCTTCCTCAGGCAGATATTTAAAATTTTTTACTTTCAGTAACTTTTGTTCAAAACTTTTTGGCAAAACCGAGCGTAAGACAATCCCCCAAATGGTTTCACACATGAAATCTGATTACAATTCCTCCTGCGTCATCTTAGAGTTACCTCGACTTAGTCAAAACTCAATGTTTGGGCCCTTCGAAAACGCATCCCAAATAAAATGGAGCTGAACACGCACCCGCTTACCCCAAATTCCTACTCATTCATCACATAGCCTCATACTGACTAAATCCGCTCCCACAACGCACACACAAAGGCAATACATCATAAAACCACTTTCGTCGTTCACCTGTCGAAATAACACGCTTTCACGCGTTTCCAATCCCAACGCGCACTCACAAAATTTCCCCGATCCCCGTGCAAATAAATACTCTAAAAAGTTCGAAAACAAACCACTCTGTTGTGTCTTACTGTTTAGTTTGCATCAAATATTCCTTCCCTTCCAACTGTCTTCCTAAAGCCCTCTATCAAATAACCATCCTCATCTCATACTAATCTTAATAATATCTAATATAATTATCTCTCTTAATACTAATAAATCAAATACTATAATTAGCATTCATTATAATCTATCTAATTCCATATATTAATAAATCTTTATATAAGGTGAATAATCTACAATATATTAATCTACTAATTAATAGATAATTCCTTCTCTAATATCTATTTATATAACTACATATTCTATACTAATATACTATCTCTACTCTCATCATATCTATATATATCATATCTCTATCTTACCTCTAACTTACTGACTTCTCTTATATAATATTGATCTACTCTATATTCTTTCATTCTCTATATAAATATATGCTTATAATATCTGTTTAAACCTTGTTTCTTAACTTATCACTCTTAACTATCTCAATCTCTCTCTTCCCTCCTCTCTTTTCCCCTCCATTTACACCAATCGGAACACACGCATAGTATAGTAAGAAAAATATAAATGCACCCCCCGTCGCGAAAGTCCAAGCCTCCGCCCCTCCATAAACCTATTAGTGAAGCAACTCTTCGCGACCGCAAACTCCAAATCTAAAGAAGCTTCCTGGGCCCGTGCCGGCACCAACCAACAGCGGCCCACCATACTCCCTCCCCCAAACCCTCTTCTTCTCCTCCCTGCCCCTTCTTCTCGCCTCTGCCACACACTCCATTCCCTCTCCGCCAACAAACATTCCTCTTTAACTCCTCCCACTCCCCTTTTCTTCGCGTCTCCCAGCACGTCGCTATCCCGACACTCACCCAATGCAATCGCTTCACCACACACCCGCACTGGCAATTCAATCCTTCTCCAACTGACCGACACCACAATCTCACGTACTTCTTACTTCTCACTCACTTAACCCCTTTTTCACACCAACAATAAACCTCTCTCAATCGTCAAATTCCTCAATTACTCAAACAATTCAACTTTTCACCACCACATGCCCCTCACGCTTGTCCCTCTACACCCCTCTAACTTTCTAATCCTATTCCTCTTAAACTTCACTATCATAGTCTCACCTAACTCTTCCTTAACACCGAGTCACCCCAATACCTCTCCGTAAACAGAGCACTTAAAGCGCACTCAAGCCTTCGCCTTCCCTGCCCACCCGCTTAACTTGCAAACCGCCCCCCTTCCTTTCATTCCAACCTTATCCTCCTCAACTCTGCTCTATCCTTTCCCTTTTCAAATCACCATCAATCCCACAATCTTTACACCAAACAATGTTCCCGCAAGCTCCCAAATCTCCAAATCCACTTACCCCCGAGGCTAAATTCCTCAACTCAACCCCCCACCTCTCACCTCTTAATCTACAGTTTCCTTTCAAAATCTTCCTTTTCCCCCCTTATCACCAAATCTCTCAACCACTCCTCTCACCTCTCAAAGATCCCCCAACACACCATCATCCGCATAATACATAATAGGCCCCCTCCAACACTCCCTCCCAACTACCTCATTACTACCCAAACCCTTTCCTACCAACTCCCAACTCTCCTAATCTTTCCCCCCCTCCAATTCCAACTTCAACTCCCCCCAGCGTAAACCCCACCCTGCCTCCTCGCTACTAAATCAACTTACAACCCAACATCACTTTTGCAACCTCCTTTATCTTACCCACGCTTACTCTCTCCTCACCAATACTTGCATCCATTCAAGACAGCCTACACCACCACCCCATATTTATAACCTCAAACCACTGCCCTGCCAAATAGAGCTTCCTCTTCAATCCTAATGATTCCCCTTTGCCCATCCCAATACACAACCTCATAACAATTTATATAATCTAATATATATAATAATCTATATATATATATAATTTCCGTCTTATTTCTAAATTTAATAATCATTATACCTTCTCCTTTCACCATTCTCTATATTCTTATATCTAATATAATTATATTTTATATATTATAGTTTAAAATATCTATATTATCTTATTGGATATAGGTCATAATGATCAATAATATCCCTTACTTATTATATAATTATAATTAATATTTTCTATAATCCTATCGCTATCACTACATATCTAATAATATATATTCTACCTCTGGGTAGGCAGGTTGGCCAGGGACTGCCCCCCCCTAAAATCCTTAGGCGATCCAAACCAAATGAATCCTTAATATTGCCCAAAACGAACGTTTTTAAAACGGTTATAACAGTCGCACCAACGCACAAAGAAATAATTACTACTTAACTACGTATCACAACCTTCCCACTTTTTTCAGTTTTACATCATTCTTTTTCATAACTTGTGAACAAAGTCCCTCTAAGCTGTTGTTTATAACAGTAAGCCTTCCTTGACCAGTTTCCCTCGCTGACTTCCGTATGTCCCCGTAATAGCTTCGGCCTGCTGATACATCACTTAAGTTTCTGCATCAATCTAATAATATATTTAATAATATAATATATTAATATATAATAATATATTAAGTTATATATAAATATATATATAATATAATTATATATTAATAATATACATACTACTTATATATACCTATCTTAACCTAATACTCATATACATTATCAACTAAAATCCTCCACAGTCTAGTTCTACCTATAGTCGCGCCACTAATAACACCACAGCCCACCTCATAATAACACCATTCTTTCCATATAAACTCCACTACACTCTATCTTCCTCGAATCTCCATATACCCAGATCTGCTTAACACTCCCCCTACCAACCACCACCCTCCACATACTCTAAGAACACAAGAACACCTCCATTCCAAACATACCCCACATAACTCATATTATACTTAATAACAATAATCTACACACACTACTTAATGATATAGGTACTACATACTAATGCTAGAGTTCATCACTAGTAATCCACCAACTGTGCTGCGAACTTATCGCACAAGCTATGCTGTATTCAACGAAACTTGTTGGACATTCAATATACTATATAATCTACTATACTATCGAATATATACCTTAATACTAATGAAACATATAATATTATTAGCAATTTCACATGATTATTTTTTTAGTATAACTCTATTTCTCACACCAGTACTTATAATCTATTTATGATATATTATATTCTTATTATTATTTTTTAATAATATTATATATATAATATACCATATTATATTATATTAAAAAAATAAATAACTTTAAAGAATATATATTACGTATAATATATTGCAAAATAATTACTGATATCAAACAACTACAGGTAAAATAATATACCATTAACATAGAAATATATATATATATATATTTAGTATATTCATATATATATATAAATATAATATATATTATATATCTATACTTATTATCAATAATATCCTCATCCCTATTATGCTATTATTAATATAATATACTACAATACTATAATATATTATTTTATAAATATATATATCTATATTTATATAGAGTTCACGCACTCGTGGCCAGTGTCGTCAGTGGCCTCGACTTAACGCGAGCATTCTTGCTCGCCTTTCAGAATCGTAATTCCTCTCATATGGTTCGATCACTCTTCGGCTCGTAATATATCGATTAATCGATTAGTAAAAAAAATTTTACTGTATAAATATTACCACCGAATATTCAAAACATAGTGTATTACACTCATCTCAATACTCGCACAACACTACAAGCATAGACAAGATATAACATACAAATCACTTTCTCATGCTTCTAGCATTGGAAAGGCCCGCGTATGGGTGCGACCCACACCCGCGTGGCAAGTCACTAAATGCGTGGCGCTTGAAAGCAGGCCTTGCTTATTGGGCCTCAATATCCTTGCACTTAAATCAATAATACGACTTTCAGAAACCATACAAACTACTTTCCTTGACCAATTTCGAATCTCGGGATTGAAGTTATATGAGAATGAAAGATAATATAATGATCCAT
This sequence comes from Trachelipus rathkii, assembly GCA_015478945.1. NCBI lineage: Eukaryota > Metazoa > Arthropoda > Malacostraca > Isopoda > Trachelipodidae > Trachelipus > Trachelipus rathkii. The sequence continues at coordinate 23,560 of JABUQX010049079.1, read as the reverse complement.
TATGTACAAGAGATATATAAAATATATAATAATAAATCTAATATATAGATATATATATATAATATTATATATACGTTGTCTCAAAACAAATATACTAAACACATTGACTGCTTTGGGTTTCAGTTTGTACTACCTGTAACAGAATGGCAGGAGATCAACTTAGCTATGAAGAGAGAAAGTTTGTCCTTAAATGCTATTGACCCCCGGAAACAGTCACGGAAGTCAAAGACGGTTCAGAAATGAGTTCGATAAAACGCCACAAACCATTGCCCGCATCAGAAAGAAATTGAAGCAGATGGAACCTCACACGTCAACAAGAAAGTTCTGAATTACCACGACAATCCACCAAAGCCACCTGCAAAAATCAGAGCATGTACAGGAAACCATCGATCCCCACCGAGCTCTTACGACAAACCGTCGGGCAGACACACTCTTCAAAAGATAGCGTCCATCGCATTGAGCTCATGCTGAAATGTACCTACCAAGTATCACCATGCTCTCAATTGAGACTATCCGGACCGAGACTTCATTTTGTGAATCTAGTACCTGAGCGCTAAATGATGCAGAGTGCAGGGGATTACACTTTAACTTCGATTAAGAATCAGCATTATTGGTATATACAAACTGGAGTTAAAAACAACGCTATCGGAAACGTTCTTTTTGGACGGGATGGGGGCCAGTGTGAAGCGACCTTACTGTAACTCAGCGACGCAAGACCAGTGTTCGAACCCGTGACTGGAAGTAAAATCTCCTTGACTCATAAGTCTGGAGCGATGAAGCCACCTTTAACTTAAATGGCTCGATTACTCGCCTACTCGATTGCTACTGGGGTCGTGTAAATCCCCATGTTAAAGTGAACACCATAAATTAAAACCTACAGACCTGCAACTGTGTAGGAGCGTATTCAGCATTGGCAATTCAGACGGACCGTTGTTAACGGAGCCCTTCAATGGCACGGACAAGTACCGAACTGCTCAGGGTCGTCGGTCACACATTGGCGAGATGTTGGTGATACGACTATTTACTTTTAGCACGACTGGAAGCACCTCCACACTACATTATGTAAGACTCACTCGATCGCGAGCATTCACACACTGGAGTGGAACGAAGGGGTAGTCTGAATACCCTGCGAGTCCTCAGATCTCAGAGCCCTAATGGACTTCTTTTATAGGGGATACCTCATCAGACAGAGTTTATCACGCCTACCAAAACCATAGAACGATCACAAAATGCTTGAAATTGAAATCGAAAGACAATGTCCACATTCCAAAGAACATGTCTATAGTTCGCTGCAACTCCATGGTTCGCGCTTATCAAGCTGTGTCTGGAACAATGGCGGTCATATTTAACATCGCGAACCAGTCTTTAATCATGTTGTCTGTAATTCTAGCTTTAACTGTCACAATGTCAAAATAAATTCCTGTTATAAGTCTTTCAACTCGTTATAGACTAATTTTGAGACACCCTGTATAATATATAATATTAATTTATATATAAATATAATAATATATTAATATTAATAATATATATATATAATATAGATATTATATAACATCTATAGATATACTAACTATAATATATACTACTTTAATACATATAAATATAAATTATACTATATATAGATACATATATATAATATATCCCACCACACCTATATATTATCTACAATTATATATAATTATATATTATAATATAAATATATATACTTATTAAATATATATATATATATATATCTATATATATATTCTATTATATATACCCCACTATATTTATATAATATACCAATATACAAAATACCTATAATACACCCCCTTCACTCACACCACTACCCCTACCCACTATCCACACCCCCCCACCACCCCACCTCCCCCTCCCCCCTACTACACCCTACAAAAACCCCCTACCTATCCCCCACCCCTACACCCCCCCCCCACTCACCCCCTACCCCCAGCCCACTCCCCTACACTACTAATCACCAACCCACATCCCACTCTTCCCCTCACCGCTCACCTGCAGCAAATTCCCATACTCTCTCACCACTTCTCTTTCCCCCGCCCGCCACCCAGTTATGATAACAAACTACCAACCCATAACCTCTCGACTCACATAAATTGTTAACGAACGGACCTCCCCCCCCACCCCCCTTAACTCCAAGTACTATCTTTTATTCTTATTACTTTATTTATTCCTCTCTCTACCACGCACCCACGCAGCTCGGCACACACCACTCACTTACTGACTCACACACCACTCCACGCACCACACACTCCGACACACAGCCCACACCCCAAATCGCTTACCAAAAACTTAATCTTGCCTCATCTTTGAGTTCACCTCGCCACTCTCCCCTCCCTCTATCCTTTGAGCTTCACACGCCACCACCCTGGAAATCGCACCCCCACATCAACAAACCTGTTTCTCCATAAGTATTACTTCAATAGCTACCCTCACCCACCTCACCCCAACATTTCATTTTTTCAGCAATCGATAAATGCGAACAAACTGCCAGACTCGCTCCGATTGCAATGAATTTTTCAAGGGTTCTGAGGAGGTGCAATCGCATCAAGTCGACACTTATGTTCAATTCCTGCCACTTTCCAAATGGTCTTCCTAGAGATATATATAAATAATATTATATATATAAATTATATATATATCATATATATATAATATTATAATTATATAATATATACATACTATATAATAATTATTAATATATTATATATATTAATTATATATAATATATATATCATATATATTAATATATATATATATACCCCCTCCTAATTAGTTCTCTGCCCGTGAGCGGTGGTAATCTCTGGTAATAAATATATATATATATATACTATATATATTATATTATAATATTATCTATAAATTATTTATAGGATATATATACTATTATAATATATAATAATACTATAATATATTAATATATATATACTCTATATAGAATACTATATAATACTAGGTACTATATATATTGGATCATAATATAAGATACTATATATATGATTTAAAGTTGTTCGATGAGAAATCATCAATACCGAACTGTTCTAATATCTCCAAAACAAAAAACAAAAAAAAACACCCACATTTCTAGACATTATATTTCTGAGAACAAATCTCGCCTGAAGATGTTTAATTAAGAGTAGAATTACATGTGTTCATGAGTCTTTATTCGTACATGCAGAGAATGAAAAAACGTCCAAAGACTAATATCGTCACACATGACAACATTCCACAAGTCGTTGCATTGCAGAATTTAACTAAAATGGGATTATCATATCATCTTTCGAGTATCCGTTAACTTTGAACCCTTAGAGTGACCACCAGAGAGCATGACTGCCGAACTTGTATCGATTTTGTCTCTACTGCCTCGACCAAAAAATACATTTTGTTCAATAATACATTGATAGTATAACTTTATCCAGTTTATTGCTTAAGCTCTCTTTGTCTCCCCTTGATATCCTCTCAATTTAATCTAGCAAAAAAAAAAAAAAAATCATTTCAAAGATTCACAAAGTTTCCCTACCATACCAATATCTCCATGTCATTATATTTTCTTAAGAAACCGAAGCGGTAAAGATTTGCTGAATATTCTCATCTAATATTTTTAACCTTTATAGCTAATCCATGTCCAAGTAGAGCTGAGGATAGCATGTACAAAGGATAAAGAAAATTTGATCAATCATGGCAACCTCTCTCTTTAATGAATCTACCTTAAAAATACCTTAAAGGTGCAAATTAAAATTTTTTCAAGGTGCAAATTCGAATTTTCTCAAGGCTCAAATTTGAATTTTCTCAAAGATGAAAAGAATTTTACCAAGTTTTTAAAAACTTAAGTCCCTCACTCAAAAATTGATAACTATCCCCTCTCATTTTTATCACCAAATTAAGCTGATCACAGAAAAATTGCAAAGTTCCCTTCAGCCCTCAGAAGCAGATGTCAAGGGTCACAGATTGATCAGTGCAAGTTTAAAGTAAAAACGTTTCAGTCTTTTAAAGGAAGCTTTATGAAGTGAGACATGAAGAAACGGTTTAGGATAATACTTGGAGGAAATAAAAAAAATATTTATAGACAACGTAAAAAGCCCTGCATTGTAATTCAAAAAGAAACGAGAATATTAAATAAAAAAGACTTCTCTTTGCCTTCTTCTTCTTAGCCATTCTCCCTCCCCTCCTCGAAAACTCGGACCAGTGATCATCTTTCTGACACAAACATCTGGATGAGGAAGGTTTTTCCCACGGTCTCAGCAAACCTAAAACCAACAATTTAATACCTATTATATTAAAAATTATTTTATTCCTACGTAAGGAATCCACAACTTTTAATATTTTATTAACAACTCCCTCTCTCCCCGACCGCCATGTCATCCTCTCCTCTCTCTCTTCTCTCTTGAAAAACTCCTGCGCCACAAAACTTCTCAGAGTGCCCGATACACCACCGACCAAATTTACCCCGCGGCCCTCCAAGCATCCACACCTCCGAGGTCCGTTGACGCCCGCGTACCAAAACCTGTTTAAACAAAAAACGAAGAAATAACCAATCGAGAAAAGGTCAAACGGATTAATCCACACACACACACACACACACACACGGGCGCGCGCGCACTCCTCCTATTTTTCTACTTACGACGACTACTATTACCTACCAACCAACAACCCAGTGACCACCTACTTGAAAATCGTACTGTTAATATTTTAATGTCTTTGTAGTTGACATATTCGTCGAAACTTTATATATATATATAATATTATATATATATATATATAGTATATAGAAAATACAAGAAAGTTATTATATATACGCGATTTGTCCAATTCTAAGAGATAGATTTTTAAATATATATATATAATATATATATATAATATTATTATATTTTTATATATTATATATATATATATATTATTATATATTATATATATATATATATATCAGATATATACTTATATATATATATATATAATAATATACTACTATCATATATATAATAATATATATATATATTATTATATATATATATCGTGAATACCGAAAGCGGAAAAGAAAATGTTACTCCAAGGTTTAATGCTATTATTATAATAATGAGAGTTAAAATATTATTAGTATGGACTAAAAGTTTAAATGAAGATAAAAAAACTTCGAAATTTCCTAAAGTGGAATGAAATAAGAAAAGGTCTGAGCGAGGAGATCGCTTTAGAAAAAGGCTGATAAAATGATTAAAAAAGGAAGCAATGTTTAAGAAATTATTTTTTTCCGTTAAAAAGGGACAAAAATACTCATACAAAGAATTAACATAACTTCAACTAGAAATCAGTAGTAGTCAGTAAGTTTCGTTGTTGGCTAAGTCCACAAAGGATTCTCAACATACCTACTACTTCCATTATTATTACTTAATTTTATTACTTAATAACTATTATTCATTATCTAATTAACATATACTTATTATTATCATTATCTTACAATATTTATAAATAAGCGTGCTTGTAGCATTTGCTTTAAAATGTTTTATTGTACTGGTAGTGTTGTGTGGAAAGAGATTGGTAAGAATTTTTATATTTTTTTTTTAAATTCTTTGCTGTCCAACTTACTTGATATGCAAAGCAGGCTGTATTGTTGATTGACGGAGATAAGAAACAAATTGCACGCACGACCAGGTTCTGGAGTGTAAGGTGCCCTATATAGCGTGCACTATCAGCTGTTTTAAAAGAGCGTGCCCTATGACCACGAGGAAAAACCCTTTCTTTGAGGGAGGCCACTCCAAAAACATTTTTCATTAAGGAACTCATTTAAACCTGGAATGCTTCGTCACCTTCTTTCATTAAACACAAAAAAAAACCTTCCATCTATAAATATTTAAATTATTAACATTACATAAAAAAAAATCAACAATAAAAAGGCGCAAACCATTAACGCGACGGTCTGCATTTATATATATATATATATATATATACTATATATATATATATATATATTATATAATAATATATATATATATATATAATATATATATATATATAATATATAAGTTACTATAAACTTATAAAATCAGTTCGACCCTTATCAATCCTTCATTGAGTTGATCCACTTATCAGGATTGTCGAGCGAAAAAAACGAGGGGACCCAGCCCAAATGGATTTATTTGAAGTCATACCATTCTGGTAACATTAGTTAGAATTCAAAAATCTTAAAATTGATCTTTAACTAACAAGGGACTCAGATAAGATTAAAACTCTGAATATTCTGTAAAAATCTTTTAATTTGAATAAAAGCGTATGCTTAAAACTTTTTTTTTTTTTTTCTGTACTTGAAACCGAGAGAGATTTGGAACCTCTAACTTTTCCTAAAAGCTTATATCTAACGTATGTACGGGTTTTACCGGTAAGATACTTATCTTAAATTCTGGAATTTCACTAAATTAAAAACTTCCTTACTATGAAAACCCTTGGGAGTCTAAGGTTATTTTATATAGTCTCAAACTTCTCAATGGACTATAATTTAATTTAACTCTTTTAACTAACGATCGAAAACTTGTATAGATCAATTCCTATTATTATTTATCTCCACTTTCTAATTACCTCTCAACAGATTTATTCCTAATAACATATGTTACCTTTTCAATATATGTGCACTCTAATTCCACCTATGCATTAATATATAATACTATATAATACTATCATAATATATAATATATAAAATAAAATAATAATATATCATAATATTTATATATATATATATTATATAATAATATATATATAATTACATATATACATATAATATATAATTCAGCAATGTGACAAATGTTACCCAGGAATCGAATAATTCAAAAATATTTTAGTAATATTTCTTAAATTTAATACGGCAGACCAATATAAGAGGTATATACCAAGTATTACCAATTTATTAAGCCTGTTCTTTTCGATAGGCGAGGGTTAATCAATATACAAGCAATATAAAAAACAAACTCATGACTTTACAAAAGTAACAACTACTAAAATAGGACATGTAAAGAGTCGGAATTCATTCGGGCAAAAAAATGTTTACAAACTCTTTTTATCCGAATCATATAAAAAAATTATAATCTTTTTCATTTTCTAAATATAGACAAATGACCAACTTCTCCGATTAATATTATATATATATTATATATAATATACTAATATTATATATATATAATATATATATATAATATATAATACTAATAATATATATATAATATATTAATACATAAAATATATATATATATAATAAAAGGAAAACGCCTACGTTGCGCTATAGGAGTTGACCTCGCCCGACCTTCTCATCACCGAGGACGCTGGCTCAATCCTTTCACGCGTCAAGCAGTCTCCGGCGTCTTTTATCTTCCGGCAAGGCAGGACATTAAGAAACTCGGGCGCTCGGCACGCTCGGTTTGGGATTAGCCGGCCTTTAAAATTTGATTTCCCAATGTCAGTCCCTACCGTCGTTACCCTCTGGGGAAGGCGGATCACAAGCGCCACGTTAAAGGATAAATACCTAATAAAGTATAAGCATAATAATAATATATATAATATAAATACTAAAATATAATATTACAATACTAATATATTCATATAATTAATATATCTATATATACATATACAATATCATACTTATTACTCATCATATTATATGTCCACGCCTTACCGCAAGAAGACTGAGTCACGTTTCCGAAAGCTCAAAAAATTTCTTCTAATGAATTGGAGAAAAATGGTTACTAGGTAAGGACATAATACAAGCTTTCAATCTTTTGAAAATTAAAAATACACGTAAATTAAATCGCAAATGACAAGAAAATAAATTGCAAATAAAAACTAAAATCATGTGACACTATTAGGAATTTCGAAAGAATAAAAACATGTTTAACATTTGTGTGGCTAGGGACCTCAAGCATATATTATAAAATTCTCAGACAAATCCCTAAATTACATGCAGCACCTAATGAAAGGTCATTTCGGCAGGAAAACCCAATATTAACCATGAATCTGACAATCAACCAAAAGCCAAGTTGGCATATAGCGACTAACGGACGGACAGTACCCAGCCAATGAAACTATACCTTTCAAAATAAAATGCAAAAAATTCTGTGGAAAATATATTTAATTGCGAGGGTTGAAACTTATCAATGAAACATCGCACAATCCAAGAAAGTTATAAGTAAAAAATTAAGGGAAAATGAATGCTGTAGCTTCTACTTCTGTTGAACACTACAGTATAAGGTATTAGCGGACTTTCACGTCCTACATTCATACACAGTTAATGGATATAAATAATCGAATTTGTAAATTGAATCACGAAGACCGGAATTTGCGACATAAATTGCCAATTTGAAAATAATTGGTTGGAGTGAAATTTGTAATTCATAAATATAAAAAATTATACTTAGATAATATTATAATATATATATATATAATACTATATATATATATAAATATATATATATAATATTAATATATATAATACTATATATATATTATATAATATATATAATATATATATTTTTTTTTTTTTATTTTATATTATATATATATATATATATTTTTTTTTTTATTTATATTATATATATATACATATATATATTAAATAAATAATAATAAACAGATATTCAAAATGAAGTTCCGACTGTTTGTTATTTTTGAAAAATACAGTTAAATCAATGAACCAACCCTATAAAACTTGTACCGAACAATAAATTTAAATATCCATAATTTTATCTATTAATTGTTCAACCGCGTTTTACAGAGAGATACGATATTTCAAAATTAAAATTATTTATCAAAAACATGTTCAATGCGGCACAAACATTGAAGCTCAGCAAAAGATAGATTGAGGACGAACAGCCAAATTGTCAAACGGCCTTTCTTTTATTTCAAAAGGCACAGCCTCAAGAACAATTAAAGCCTGCAAAGGCAAAGACTATTCAATCAATCCGTCTCAGTCGCATGGACAGGCGAATTAAAATATTAGCAAAGAAATTTAAGTAAGAACAAAGACTATAGCCTATAATTAAATTATCATTAAAGATTTCTTTTGTACTTAATAGACCTAAGGTAAAGAAGGCCCCAATCACATACAATCATAAATATATTATTCAATAAAACTATATATATATTTAATATATATATATAATAATATATATAATAAATAAATATAATATATATATATATATAATATTATATATAATATATATCTATATAATTAATATTATAAATTATAATAGATTAGATAGCAATTTTAATATACTACTACTATAATATATATATACTATACATATATTTATAATTATAAAAATTAATATTATAATTATTATAATACTATATATATATCATATAGATATATATACATACTTATAGACTATATACTTATTTATATACTATATACACTATATATATACTTGCTACTATCATATACTATTATAAATACTATTAATATATATAATATATCATAATATTATATATATCCAAACTAGATATACTATATATTATACTATACTACTATATACATATATCATATACATATATATACTTATATAATAAATATCAAATATATAATAAATATATATATACTAATATATAATATTACTAAATATCAATAATAAGTATATACTATAATAATACTATACATATCATCCATATATATATATATTTATATTATATATATATATGATAAATATACTATATTATAACATATTATTATATCATCATAATAAACATATATATATATATATATATATTATATATAATACTTATATATTTATAAGACCCTACTTAAATAACTATAAACTATTATTAAATATATATATATATATATATATATATATATATATATACTATATACTATTATGATATATATATTACTATATATTTATTATATAATATATACTTTAATATAATACTATATATACTATAATATATATCAAAAATACTAATATATAATATATATCAATTACACATATTATATATATATATATTTATTATATACATTATATATATATAATACTATATAATATATATATATATATACCTATATCATATATATATATTACTATAATATATATAATAATAATATATATATATAATATTCAAATTTGTATAATGGATGGGTCATTTATGAAAGAACATTGAAGTGGAATGGGCAGGAATTGGTGTTAGATGATGGAGAAATAAGAGAGCAGTGCCGAGAGTGCCCTACCTATTTATTTGCGGATGATTTGGTTTTTTGTGTGGCGAATCTGAAAGAGAGTTTAAGAGGATTGGAGAGGGATTTGGCAAGGTGATGTTTAAAAAGGAAGAGGTTAATGGAAAATAAAGATCAGATAAGAGTAAGGTTAATGGTTGTTCGAAGAGGAGAGACAGTCACTTCAGTGTTGGAAGTATATTAGTTAAAATATGGTGATCCAGCATGGAACCAAGTCGTCCAGAGTTATAAAATTATTTAGGATATATTGTAATGATGAAAAGGGAAGGATGATGCAGAGTGTAGTAGGAAAGTTGTGAAATGGCAGGAAGGTGGCTGGTTGCAATTAAATCGTCGGTGGATGTAAAAGAGAACTAAGTCTTGAGTGCGCTAGGGTTTAACTTGAGGGTATGATGTTGTCACGTTTTAATGTACAGCTAGTGAGGACTTATGGTCATAGAATAAGAAGGGTATAGATCTAAAGTACAATGGTTCAGATGGACAATTGGGCGGGGGGGGTGTTAGGTGTGAGAAAGATAATAAAATGATGTGATTAACCGTATGAGAGAGTTTGTGTAGCTGAAGAAAGGGTAAATGAGAGGATAAATGAAAGTTCTACGTGCAGCTGCGTGGTCATGTTGTGAAAAAGATGGATGATACCCCTTCAACACTCTGATATTATAGTGGTGAGTTGTGCTGGAATGGACCGGCTGGGATACCAGAGAAAAAAGTGGATTGAGTTCAGTAAAAAGGAATCTGCCTGGAGGAGAAATGTAGTTCTGGCAGAGGCGAGAAAGATAGGACAGTGAATGGCGGGTTTTGGAGGGTTGTTGTGGCCCACCTGGTCCACGGGATGAACCCTACATTGAAGAGATGCCCATAGTAAAGATTGTCACGGTCCCGTGAAGCTCAAGGGTGGATTTTCTGGCCTGCACGAGTTCTCACTAAAAGGCTCATAATGGGGGCGGTAAGGCTGGCTTCCTTTTCGACTGTTTTCATAATTTCTTCTACTACTTTTCTGTTTCCGGTATATGTACGCACCTTACCTGGGCCAGTCTTGGGAAGGGAAGGTGGGTGGTGATGGTGGATGGTGGGGAGGCTGGATAATATATATAATTATATATAATACACTATATTATAGGGTTATATACTTACTATACTTTCCTCCCTATATACATTATAAGTTTTTATACCACCAATATACTATATACTACTATATACATAATATATATATTATTACATATATACAATACGATATACTAATTAAATACCTATAATTCATACTATACATACTATATAATATTATGATAGGTCTAATAAATAACTTGACTTCCTTATAAACCTCTGATAGCTTTTATTATTTTGTGCTGTTTGTCTTGTTACTTTTGCTGTTGCTCTTTGTGATATTTTTTCCCATTGATTTTTCTCTTCTTTTTGATGTGGCTTTTTTTATTTTCTCTTGTTGCAGATGTTGTACGTTTGTTGTTTATTTTTCTCTTGTTATTTTTGTATTGTTGTTGTTTCTGATTCACTTATGCTGCTGCTGTTCCATCTGCTTTTTTGATGTTATTTTTTACTGCTGTTGCTTTCGTTACCTTAGTTGTTAATTTTACTTATGCTGTTGAATTTTCCTATTTTTGATGATGAAATTTTGTCTTTTCTATTTTTGCAGTTGTTGTTATTTTGCTTCTATATTTGATGGTTTTCTTTCTGTTTTTCATTTTATTATTTTTGTGTTTTTGTTTTTAGTTACTTTTCTAATGCCTTTCTTTTTGTTATTTTTGTTAAATTTGCTGTTGTTGTTGTTCTTCTATAGTTAATTTTATTAATTATCTTTCGTTGTTGCTCTTTTTATTTCTGTAATTGTTTCTGCTGTTACTTTTTATTTTTGTTGTTGTTTTAGCATTCGTTGTTTCAATTATTTTTAAAATGGTTTTTTGTTATTTTTGCTGTGGTTTTTCTGCTGTTGTTGTTGATGTTTTTGTTCTTCTCTTCCGCCTGTTGTTTCTCATTTACGGGCTGCTAATGGTTCTAACATTGCTGTCTATGGCGAACAACTCCTTACTTTATCTATTGGACTGCGTCGTTCTTTCCGTTGGACTTTTCTCTTGGCCGATGTTACACAAAACATCATTGGTGCTGATTTTTTAAGTCATTTCAATATTCTTATTGACATGGCCAATAGTCGTCTACTTGATGACACTACTTCTCTTTCTTGTAATGCTGTTCCTTTTGATTCTTCTATTTATGGTATCAATCTTCCTGATTCCTCCTCTGATTCTTCTTTTCACGCTCTTTTGCATTCTGAATTTTCTGACTTAATCCAGCCTATTTCTAATCTTTCTCCTGCGTCTCACCATGTAATGCATTACATTGAGACAAAGGGTAGTCCTCCTGTTTGCAAGGCTCGCAGACTTTCTCCAGAAATGTTAAAGATTGCGCGTGTTGAATTTGACATGCTTCTGGAAAAGGGTATTGTTTCCCCTTCTACTTCTCCTTACGCTTCTCCGCTTCACATTGTTCAAAAAGGGCCAGATTCTTTTCGTTTTGTTGGGGACTACAGGTTACTAAATTCTAAAACTGTTGCTGATACTTATTCTATTCCTCACCTTCATGATTTTACTTCTTCTCTAAATGGATGCACCATTTTTTCTTCTCTTGACTTAAAATCTGCCTTCCTTCAAATTCCTGTTAATCCTGATGATCGTCCTAAAACTTGTATTGCAACTCCTTTTGGCAATTTTATGTATAACTTTATGCCATTTGGTCTTCGTAATGCCAGTGCTACTTTTCAACGTTTGATAGATCATGTTTTACGTGGTTTACCCTTTGTATATGCTTACATTGATGATCTATTAGTTGCTTCTCGTTCTCCGGAAGAGCATCTTTCTCATCTTCGTACTGTTTTCTCTCGTTTATCTCAAGCTGGTCTTCGTTTAAATTTCGAGAAGTGCATTTTAGGTGCTGCTTCTCTTAATTTTCTTGGACATAAAATTTCTTCTTCTGGTCTTTCTCCACTACCTGATCGTGTTTCTGCTATTCGTAATTATCCTCTTCCTACCACTCAGAAGGATCTTCGTGCTTACTTAGGTCTCCTTAATTTTCTATCGTCGTTTCCTTCCCAAGGCTGCTGCCATATTAGCTCCTGTTACTGCTTTGCTTGTTCAAGGTCGTCGGGGCAGCTCGACAATGGTTAATTGGACTGATGCTGCGTGTGAGGCTTTTGAACAGAGTAAAACTTTATTGGTCAACAACACTCTTCTTGTTTTTCCTGAACACGGTGCTGAAACTCGCCTATTTGTAGACGCCAGTGATTATGCTGTAGGAGCTTCACTAGAGCAACTGCAAAATGGTGCTGCTTGGCTTCCTCTCGCTTTTTATTCTCAGAAACTTCCTCCTGCTGTTACTCGCTATAGTACTTTTGGTCGTGAACTTTTTGCTGTCTATTCTTCGATTAAATACTTTAGATATTTTCTTGAAGGTCGTCAGTTTTATGTTCTCACGGATCATAAACCACTCACTTCTGCTATTACTTCTGTTTCTTTACACTATTCTCCTCGTGAATTTCGTCATCTTGATTTTATTGCCCAATTTACTACTGATCTTCGTCACATTCCTGGTCGTGATAACTCTAGTGCTGATGCTTTATCTCGTATCCAGGTAAATGCGGTTACGCCTTTGCCTACATTAGACTACTCTGCTATGTCGGCTGCTCAAATGGGGGAGGATCTTATTCTTCCTGCTGATACTTCTATAAAACTTCAAACTCTTTCTTTACCTGATTCTACTGTTCCTTTAATTTGTGACATTTCTACTGGCAGAGTTCGTCCTTTTGTTCCTTCTGCTTTTCGAAAACAGGTTTTTCTTACCCTTCATTCTCTTTCTCATCCTGGTATTCGTGGTTCTCAAAAACTTTTATCTTCTCGTTTTTTTTTGGCCTAACATGCATACAGACATCTCGTTATGGGCTCGTTCATGTATTGCGTGTCAAAAAACCAAAGTTCATAGACATACTAAACCTCCTTTAGGTTCATTTCCTTTACCCTCTTGTCGTTTTGATCGTCTTCATCTTGATCTTTGCGGCCCTCTTCCGCCTTCGCGTGGGTGTACTTATTTATTGACTATGGTTGATAGGTATACTCGTTGGCCTGAGGTTATTCCTCTTTCTTCTCCTACTGCGGAAAATATTGCTACAGCTTTTCTTACTAATTGGGTGGCTCGTTTTGGTGTTCCTTCTTCTATTGTAACTGACAATGGCCCCCAATTTCGTTCTCATCTTTGGCGTGATTTTTTATCTCTACTTGGAATTGAGAAAATCCATTCCAGTACTTATCACCCTCAAGGGAATTCTTATGTCGAGCGCCTTCATCGCCAATTAAAGGCTGCTTTGCGCTAATCTGCAACATTGGGTGGATAATCTTCCTCTGGTTTTGCTTGGTCTTCGGTCTTCGGTTAAGGAAGATTTGAAATCTTCTGCGGCTGAATTAGTTTATGGTTCACCTTTGCGTCTTCCTGGTGAATTTTTTTCCTCTTCTTCAATTGATCTTCCCTTTCCGGATTATCCTTCTTTTCTCTCTAAGCTTCGTTCTATTGTTTCTTCTTTTCTTCCTTCTCCTGCTCGTTCCCAATCTACTGCTGTGTACTTACCCAAGAATTTAGATTCTGCTACTCATGTATTTCTTCGTCATGACTCTCATCGTTTTCCTTTACAACCTTCTTATACTGGTCCTTATCTTGTTCTGCGTCGCCGACCTCATTTTTTCACAATTCAAAATGGGTCTCGTGTTGAAAATGTTTCGGTTGAACGTATTAAACCTGCTTTCCTTGACTCTTCCGATTCTGATCTTTCTGATAATCGTTTGCTCGATAATTCTTTTGTCCTTGATGATTCTTCTTATGGTTTGGATGATGATTCTGACATTGGCTCTTCTTCCTTGTTTCCATATTTTCCTTCAGGAATTGTTCCTGTGTCTTCCTCTCCCTTACACGAGGCTGTTGTGGTCACTACTACAGTTCCCCTTTCTGTTACTTCTACTAGTCCTTCTATTACTGCCACTACTTCTTCTTCTGTTTTCCATCACATGCCTTCCTTGTCTTTTCCTCCTCCGATTTTACCTCCTGTTCTTGATTTTGCTTTACCTCCTGATATTTTACCTTTTCCTCCTGATGTTCCCTCTTGTGAAGTTTCCTCTTCTGTGTCTGTTTCTTCTCCTTCTCCTCGTATTTCTCATGCTTCGCCTGCTATAGTTCCTTCTACCTCGCGATTTGGGCGTCCGCTATTGAAACCAGTACGTTTCCAATCTTCATGAGAGGGAAGGTATCTATAGCGATCCTATATTTTTATTCATTTTAATATTTTATTTTTGTTTATTGCAAATATATTTATAGTCCATTTTTGTTACAGATAAAAAGTTTTACTTTACATGTAGCGTTCAATTACAAAAGTAAAACTTAATTCTAAAATCATACTTTATATTTCAACAATAAACTTTCTTTAAAAATAAAAGAATTTAATTATATTAATCTTTATTAATTGTCAATGATGTCATTTGGGTAAATATTACTATTTTTTATTATTATTATTTTTATGCTGTTAAAATTAGTAAATTATTAATTGTATTTATTGTTATTTTTATTATTATCATTATCATTATTATTATTGTCATCATTATCATTATTATTATTGTTATCATTATCATTATTATTATTATCATTTCTATTATTATTATTATTATTTTTTTATTACATTACTTACTAACACTGGTAATTTCCATAGGTTCTAGCTATGCTTCTATTCTAGAGCTCACCAATTAAACTTGATTGATAGACGGTGTCCTAATTATTCCTATATATTGTGCAAGAAGTATTTCATCTGGAATCCTCATAAACTGTTGAAACTTTATCTAACCACATTTAAATATATAATAACAAACTAAATTTAGAATTATTCCTTATAAGTGTCTAATCTGGGCACTTTAATAATTATATATAAATATATATATATATATATATATATATATAGTTATATATTAATAAACTATATGGTGAGTAATAAGATTCAAATAGCATAAGCTAATAGGAATAATTAAAATAGACAACCCGTCTTCTTTTTTAATATTTGGAAAGATATAAGAAATGTTCTTGACAGAACTTTCTAAAGTGCAAATTAGAACAGTTGAGTGAACTGCTCACTCCAGTAAAGAGGGTTCGCCTATTAAAATTAAAGTTAAATCTAACCTATAAGCTTAAATATTAGCAAAATAAAGAAAAATAACTCACCATATATATTCATAAAATAAACGTTTTAAATCAAAATTTCCAAATATTAAAACTTGGAGGTTGCCTTGTATAGTATAAGGCTTAAGGTAGTGTATAAGTAGTTGCGTTACTAGTTTAGGCCTACATATAGAATGCCATCCTGAGTACTTGGTTCAAAAACATAAAGTAAGGTATAAGGATTTAGAGGCTAGAGAAGTGTTAAGAGTTAAACAGAAAAGATAGAATAGACCTAACGGCTAGTCCTGCTAATTCAGAATATAAAGGGTTAGGACCAGCTTGAAAAAAAGAGACCTTAACATAAGTTTTCTTAGAACGTTCCTCTATCTTTAATAAGGCAAAATATACTTTGGCCTAACTAGAACTAATGTTAAATAATATAAATAAAATACTTTACTCAGTTTTAATGTATATACTTCAACAAGTAGCATAATGCTACAAAATAGATCAGAGATATATCAGCTCACATTTAACTTAATTGACTCTCAGTTTTCAAGTGCCTCGTTTTTAAGTTCAAAAACCACGCCTTTTAGGCGTTGCCAAAAGGATATATTTGCAAAACCAAAAAGTCTCTAAATCTTAGTGAAAAATAGAGACAAGAAATATTCTTAAATTTTTTGTAACTATTTTAAATCCCTTAGTTTTATAAAAAGCAATTAATAGGAAAATAGGAAGATTTAATTCAAGAATAAATATTTCTTACAACCTCCCAACAAAAAGAATTTGCTGAAAGAACACAAGAACATAAGAAATGTTCTTATGCTCCTTCAGCAAATTAAGGGAAGCTGTGTTCAAAGTGCAAGCAATTTTTAAAACAAATTTCAATCCAGAGCAACATGCAATAAAATAAACAATCAAAAATAAGTCCAGCATGCATGCCAGATATTCTAGTAAACAAATATAAACTTCATATGCAAGAGACCAAATTAAAGTATTAAGTAGTTACTAAGCAAGAGTTCAAGCCATATGTTGTACAATATAAGAAAAGTATTCAAAATGTAGTAATAACCAAAGAAATTCAGAATAAATTATTCAAATATAATTGAACAGTCCATAAGGACTAGTATGTAAATCAAAATAAATAGAGCAAAGTAAAACTTCAAAGTAAGATTTTATCTTTGAACCATGTTTGTGATATAATAAACATTGTTGTAAACCAGAGTCAATAAAAAAGAAATAGGAGTAATAAACTAGCATTGTGGTGCAACCGGTTTAAATCAGAATTAAATGGTAAAAGGTTCAAAGAAATCTTTTTTTTTTTAACTATATAAACAACAGACCACATGGGTCAAGGAATTTTTTTATTTTTTTTTTTAAGGAAGCCAAAGATGGCCCAAAGCAAAAAAAAACAAAAAAAATTAATGTCAAATAAGTTTTTTTTTTAAAAAAAACCATGGTTTTAATAATACAAAGGGACTACACATATGCAAAAGGTTAATGTAGACGTTTAAAAGCCAACGGCCAATTATCAATGTTTAAAAAACATATGTAATGTACGTAAGTAAAATTTATAAAGGAATTTTTATTCCAAAAATATGCCAAATAAGTGTAAAAGTTTAAACCAATAAGGAAAAAAATTTTTATAAAAAAAAAAACACATGTAATGTAAATTACACAGACTATGTAGTAGCCATTTCAAAATACCACCAGTAGGTGTAATCAAATATTCGTAAATAAAACAAATTTTTTTTTTTAACAAGCTGATGGCTAAATATAAATATAAGTATGTAATGTCAAATAACTGTTAAACGGCCAATATGACAGCTGATATAAAGGGGAAAACATGCAAATTATCGTAAATATTTAAAAACCAAAGCCAAATAATGAAGGACCAAACATATGTATCTAAGATCAGGTAAATGTTTAAAAGCCAAAGGCCAAATAATGAAGGACCAGACATATATATCTAAGATCAGGTAAATGTTTAAAAGCCAAAGGCCAAATAATGAAGGACCAAACATATATATCTATGGTCAAGTAAATGTTTAAAAGCCAAAGGCCAAATAATGAAGGACCAAAGATATATATGTAAGGCCAGGTAAATGTTTAAAAGCCAAAGGCCAAATAATGAAGGACCAAAGATATA